>ML787006.1:439479-520717 GCA_009831015.1 Picea engelmannii | reverse complement strand
GAGTAATATATGGAAATATTATGAAACATAGAATAAATTCATGGAGTGATATTTGGAATATGGGTATGAAAAAATGTGCAGAAAGACAAAGAAGACACATGTAGCATACATGGATAAAATGGGAAAACAATCTAAACTTCCTCATATCATATCTTTTAGCTTGAAGCTTGGATTTGGGAAAATGAATAGTCAATGGAAAGGTATTGAGGAGGAGAATATATTTGTACACATAATTTTTTTAATTGGGCATTAAAATTGTATGAAAAAGTAATAAAAAAAATTGCAGCAGTGAAAACAAAGCAATGAGTGGAAAATTACAGCTTGTGAATGTTGTAACTTTTGGCTCAAAAATCGAAATGAAGCATGAGTACATTCGCTGGAGAGTTGTGTCAGAGGGGAATGTGTATAAGGAATCATATTTTTACTTATTACATTATTTTCTTTGTAAATTGAGATAAATAATAACCTATATTCTAATTGATGAAATGTTTTATATTATGCATGTGTTAACCATAATTATTACATGTATGTTTCTTGAAGAATTAGAGGTACAAGAAAAAAACTTTGGTTCTTATATGAGTATCGGAGTTATGGAATATGCCTAGGGATCTTACATCCATGAGGAGGAGGTCATAGGTATGCATGTCAGCATGGGAAATGTTGAGATATAGTTTATTGGAAGGAGAGGTAGGCATGAGCTTGTATCTATTAGAAGCCTGCATAGAGAAGTGCAGAGCGATAGGGAAGATAATGAAAGGATTATGAAATATTAGTAAGAGATACTTCATAATATGAATATGTTGCATAGAAAATTTAACAAATACTCAGGCACAAAGAAAGCAAATACTGCTAGAAAAGTGACAACATCCATATCCCAAAGCAGAAGGGATGATCATGGGAATGATAGAAAATAAAGAATCATGATCAGATGCCATAATTCTCCAAGGTAATCTACTAGAATAACTTGTGAAATTTTAGTTCCATGGAGCATCCCAAGTGTGTCTCCTATCAGGAGGTGGAGAAGAAGGCCTAAGGAATACATCTTGGAAGGTGAACTCAGGAAAATAAATCCACCAACATTCAATGGTGAGCATAGGAAGGGAGAGTAGGGTGATTTCTGGATATTGGAGATGAAGAAATATTTACAACTGCATGATTACCCCTCAAGGGTAGAATATATAATTACAACCTACCACGTGCAAAGGAAATAAAATCATGTAGTGGGATCAAATTAAGGAAGCCAAGAACCTTGATGAGAAGAAGGTATCATGTAGTTCAAAGGATATCTCCAAGAGAAATATTTTTCCAAGGATTACTATGAAAGAAATATGAAAGAGTTACTTGAACTCATGTTGGGACACATGATAATGGATGAATATGAGAAGCGTTTCTTTGAATTTTTTAAGTATGTGGACTTCATAAAGGATGAGAAGGTCAAACTCCAAAGTTTTATGAGTGGGTTACCTTCCTTCTACAGTGACAAGGTACAATATGATAACCCCATAACTTTAGTGGAGTCCATAAGGAGAGAAAAACATATTTATGAGTAGAGCAGAGGAAGGCCATTTTTCCCAAAATATTTGAATGACAAGATGAAGGGTAAAAGGGATCAAAGGAAGAAAGGTTTTAAGCCACCATTTTTCAATAACAACTTTCAAGAAAATAAACAAGGTTAGTCAACCCAAAATGATCACAAGACTGTAGATTCATTTGGGAAAATGTTAAGGCAAGAACCTGTACAATGTTGGGGATGTGAATGAAATCACCTATATAGGGACTACTCTCACAAAGGAGAAATAAGGAGGACTATCCAAAACATTCAAAAGGACGAAACAATGGAAGACATGGGAGGAAACATGAAAAGGATTTATGCATCCTTAAAAAAAAAAAAAGCATAGTATCAATCCCCCATGATTGAAGTGGAATGTAAGATTGATAACTAACCCATAGAAATTTTAATTGATTCTAGAGCTATCCATAGCTACATAAATTCTAACATTGTTGAAATATTTCAATTGAAAATGAGTAAGAATAAGAAATCTTAGTTAGTTCAGTTAGCCATAGGGGTTAAGAATAAAATCAATGATATAGTTAAATATTATCCAATAGACATGAATGGACTTAGCACAAAGGTAGATGTGAACATCATATCATTGGGTTCATATGATTTTCTAATTGGAATGTATTGGTTGAAAAAACACCATGTTGTCCTAGACTGTTACAACAAGACAATCACATGCCTTGATAAATAAGGGAAATGAGGCAAATATTAAGGCATTCCAAGAGTTGTAGTTGTTAGAGAAATTTCATCTATGCAATTGAAAAAGAGTTTCAAGAAGGGATGTCGAATTTTTCATCCCATATGGAAGAGTTAGTCAAAGACAAAGTGGGAATAATTAAAGACCATACACTATTGAAGGATTTTGGAGATGTTTTTGGGGACATTCCAATATTTCCACCAAAGAGAGACATTAATTTCTTTATTTATTTGGTTCCAACAGTTTCCCCAGTATCCAAGACAGCATACAGAATTGAAGGAGTTTCATATCCATCTTGAAGAATTGTTAAGGGGTATATACACACAAGTGTGTTAGCTTGGGGTGCCCCGGTTATTTATTTTATTAAGAAATATGGAACCTTAAGGCTATGTATTGATTTCAGATAGCTAAGTAAGGTCACCATCAAGAAAACATATCATTTTCCAAGGATTGATGATTTATTTGATCAATTGAAAGGTGAAAGAATCTTTTCCTATATTGAATTGATATTAGGTTATCATCAAGTGAGGATAAAATAAGAGGATATCATCAATACAAGGTTTAGGACATGATATGGACATTATTTACTCACAGTAGTTCCATTCGGGCTATCAAATACACCAACAGTTTTCATGTGCTTGATGAATGGAGTGTTCCTGGAGTACCTGGACAAGTTTTTAATTGTGTTTCTAGGTGATATACTCATCTACCCTAAGTCATAAGAGGAACATGAGAAACATTTAAGAATGGTTCTAAAATTTTTAAGAGAGCACAAGTTTTATTCCAAGCTAAGTAAGTGCATCTTTTATCAAAAGATGATTCACTACTTGGGGAATATTGTTTCAACATATGGGATAAGAGTGGATTGTGGGAAGATAGAGGCCATTATAGGATAAAAAGTGCCAATAAATGTGATAGAGGTTAAATTATTCATGGGTCTTATAGGTTATTACTGAATATTCATAAAATGATTCTCAAAGATTGCAATCCCAATCACTTCTTTGCAAAAGAAGGCAATGAAATTTGAATGGAATTCCAAGTGTGCAAAGAGATTTTAGTAGCTGAAAGAGAAATTGACCAGTGCATCAGTCTTGAAGATCATAGATTTAGATTAATATTTTGTGGTGTGCATTGATGCGTGTAAGGAAGGGCTTGGTGGAGTCCTCACACACAAATATCATGTTCTATGCTATGAGTTTTGAAAATTAAAATAGAATGAAAGGAATTATTCTTTCCATGATGTAGAATTAGCATCCATTAGTCATGCACTAAAAATGTGGAGACATTGCCTCATGGGTAAGAAATTTAAGCTAAGGACATACCACTATGGTATGAAACATTTGTTTGGGAAGGCCACATTAAATGTCAGGAAAACTAGATGGATGGAATTCCTTAGTGAGCATGACTTTGAAATTAAGCACATCGAACGAAAAGACAATCAAGTGGTTGATGCACCCAGTCAGAGAGAACATGTGATGCATATTGCATCCATCAACATGTACAATACTAATCTAAAAGATAAATTATTGAAGAAACAAACTCATATCAACAATATTTACAAATAAAAGAAACATTACAACAAGGAAATTTACAGTAGAAATTTAAAGACTTTGAGCTAAAAGAAGATGCAATTCTCATGTACAAAGGAAAAGTGTGTGTTGATTTCCAATGAGATAAAAAATACAGTGATAAGGGAAAGGCGCAATGTGCCATATTTTGGGCACCCAGGATATCTAGAAATAATTGCAGTTGTAAGAATCCAATATTTTTATCCCGGAATGAAGGAAGAAGTGGGTAATTACGTAGCTAGATTTTTAGAGTGTAGGAAGGTGAAGACTGAACATAGACATCCAGCGGGGATGTTAGAGCCATTTCCCAATTTAGAATGGAAATAGGAAGTATTTATAGTTTATTTTATTACAAAGTTTCCTAGAACAATGAAGCAACATAAGTCCATCATGGTGGTGGTGGATAAATTAAATAATGAAACACATTTTGTTATATTCAAGACTACCCACAAGGATACAAATATTGCAGAAATATACATGAAGGAAGTTGCGAGGATATATGGAGTTCACAAGGAAATTGTTTCAAAAAGAGATCTAAAATTCACTTCTGATTTTTGGAAGGGTTTATTGAAAGGTTTTTGGACAAATATAAATGTCAGTACAATGTATAACCCAATGTTAGATAGGAGAACAAAGAGGACTAACATAATAATTGAGGACATGCTTAGAATCTATGTGATGGACCAACCATCAAAGATGGAGTATTATATCCACTTAGTGGAATTTTCTTACAATAATGGGTATCAATCCTCATTGAAAATGATCCCATTTGAAGTATTTTATGGTAGGAAGTGTAACACACTAGTGAGTTGGGATAATCCAGCAGTCAAAGAAATTATTAGGCTAGATTTGTTGAAGGAAATGGAAGATCAAATGGAAAAGATCAAGCAAAATTTAAAGGTTTCCCAGGATAGGCAGAAAATTTATGCAGAAAAGAATACTGTTTTTAGAGATTTTAAAGTGGGTGAACATGTATTTTTGAAAGTGAAAGAAAAGAGCATCTCACTAATATTAAGAAGTTTTCCAAAGTTGGCAACAAGATATTGTGGACCTTTTGAAATCCTAGAGAAGATAGGGCTAGTTTCATACATGTTATAATTTCCTACTTCCATAAGAGTGCATAATGTATTTTATGTGTCATTATTAAAGAAATGTGTGTCTGATCCTAACCACATAATTTATTGGATTGTGATCCAAGTGGAACACGAAGGATATTTTCGGGTGGAACGAATACACATCCTAGACCGAAAAGTCAAAGTTCTTAGGAAAAAATACATAGGGTTGGTAAAGGTTAAATGGACCTACTATGGTATTGAATATGCTACATGGGAGCATGAAGAAAACATGTGGGAGGAATACCCACAATTTTTTAACAATTTTGAAGAAAATGTAATATAAGAATGAAAGACTTTATTTTGAGTAGCTAGATTTCCAGAACCACATCTCAGAGTCCTAGCTAACTTATGATGGGGTCCCTATTAAAAGAATGGTACAACCTGATGGAATGAGAGCAGTGAAAGATGTACATTCATTGGGTCAGTGGGTTGAGAGGACCAGGAGATTTTGGTTGGAACTTTTATTGGAGTTGTAAAATTGCAAAAAAATAATTTCTTTGTATTGTGATGTAAATTTATGCATTTATATTGGCATAGTATGCATCAATTAAGACATACAGTTGCAAGGGAGTGGGAATGTAACATCCTCACTAAAATTTCCAATTTAATTAATTCTTAATGTAGATATAATGTATGGTTGTGTCCAAGAAATGCATATGTGAATTGTATTTCTGAATTTTAATAATAAAATGTGATGCCAACTATTAGGGGACATTGAAAAAGATGGAGGATAATTAATCCAAAAGATAGGATAATGTATAGGAGTGTCTAAGAGTGTTCCAAGGGGGGTATTACCCATGTTTATTTATTTCAACTGACATTCCTGAATTTTATTATCATTATGTATTTATCTTGTAATTTCTACTTGAGTATAAAAGAACCCAATCATTGAATGCATGTAAGAGGGTGGGTGTAAAGAATCACATCCCATATTTATTGGAAGCATGGAACAGAGTACAATAAGTTTGGGGAAGAGTTTAATTCAAGTAAGCAACCAAAGAGAGGAAAATTTGTATGAGCAGTTACAACAATTTTTGACAGCCACTTTTTTTATGAACAACAAGTAGAGAACATTGAAGAAGATATTTGGAGTTGGAGAAACCATGGAGGGTAAATTCTAGAGCATATTTGGAGCATAAGATGGAAGATTCAAGTTTTCTAGACTGGATAGTGAACTTCTGTGTGAGTTGCATTGTAATATCAAGTGATTGTTGTTTTTTTCCTAGTAGTTTTCCTAGCAATGATCTCCCTTGAGTTTATCAGTAGTGATATTATTGGTTACCTATTTCAAAGAGACCTTGATAAATGAATGTGACACTCGATGGACTAAGAGAATTGAAGGGGTACACTCCTTAGGTTTGGTAGGTCAAGAAGAAGAGATTTGGTGGAAAATCTGGATAGTTGTAGGATTTTTTGAGTTGTGAGTGCACAATGGGAGAGCACCCTCTTTTGTGGATTGATATCCCTAGCTCCGGGGTGACTTTTTGTTGATATTTGGAACAGGTCTATGGTTTGGTGGAATGTTTTTCCCAAGAAATTGGTTGCAGAACTAATTTAAAAGATAAGTGTTTTATATGTTTTATGTATTATGTTTATGAGCTTAATGGTTGTGCATTCACTATGTGTTTAATAAGGATATAAATGTTGTTATGTTGATTTATTTAAGTTGTGTTCATGTCGATTTTATCACGTGAAATATGAATTTAATTAATGGTATCAAACAATAGTTAAATTTGTGTAATTCATAACTGGTAAGCTATAGGAAATTATTTAGCAGCAAAATTTCATTTTTGTGAGTATTTCCACACATAATGGACCTCGGCTAGATTGGGGAAAGTTACACTCTTGTCAATTGTTCATTTATATTGATTATTCAATCTTATATTTTGATTCTCCATTAGGATATCATGTTTGTTTGGCCTCCAAATATTTCAATCTTATTCTTATATCTTTAGTTTATTGATTTATTACACCTATTCTGACTACTCCTCTTCATGGTGGAATTGTTCTAACTTTCCTAGTAATTCCCATTACAATAACCATTCACAATTCATATTCATTATAATTTTCCTCTACTATTCACCCTCTTCAACAATTTTCAATCATTGAAATATGCATCATCACAAGGCCAAATGAAACCATGCAACACAAAGAAGTCTCTAAATGTAGAAACCAAAAATATTGGTATGATACCAATTGATGGAATCTTGGGATCTATAGAAAATAATAACACAAAAAAAGCACAAGAGTACATATTTAACATTGGATATAATTCAATATAGAAAAATACTTATAGAAACTAATTTAAAAAACTTTTATTATAATTAATGTCCAATTCTTTCGAGATTTATTACATTCATGGAGCCAAATCTTAGGACCTATGGAATATACAATAACCCACACTAAAAGAATCCAAAACTTAGAGAGACAAAGCATAAATTTATGCAAACATTGTCTCTAGTAGTCAAAAAAGACTGGGACAAGCATAGAGCATAGCTTGTATACCTTATGTAGACACCTCTCAAGAGAGACTTAGTGAATTGGAGAAGCATACCATGGGTATTGGCTCTAAACTTATAAAGAAAATGGGTTGTGATGGATAAGGGATAGGAAAGGGGAGACAAGGAATATTGAGCCCCATCATAGTCACACCCTGAGCCAAGCATGAAGGTATAAGATTTAATGGAAGAAGTGAAAATTACATCACCATGAAAAAAAAATCATGAAGGAAAAATACATGCCAGAGTTGGCTTGTTCATCAAGAGAAGGAACAACAACAGTGATTGAAGGTGGTAATCCACTACTAACTTAGGATTGTGGTAGATTAGGATATTTATCAGACTTAGCCCACACATACACTCAAATAAAAAAATAAGAAAATCAACGAAAGCAAGAAGAAGAAGAAGAAGAATAGGAGGTATATGTCAAACAAGAAATTTATTGTTTGTCATTATTGTAAGAAGAGAGGCCATACCATAGACCTTTGTTGGTATGCATATGCATGCTCACATTGTGGAAATAAATGCTATTGTGAGCCAACCTACTGGAAGAAGCAAGCCATGTTCTACATGCCTGATTATTTTCAAAATTTGAATGGAGAGAATGCTTCTACAATCCAACATCATACATAAAGGCATGTGGAAAGGAGGAGTATGTCAAGAATTTCTTGTAGAAACAACAATATTGTTTTCCACCATTGTAATTTGAGTGGACATTGGGAAGAAAATTGTTGTCTAATTCACCTATAGTTTCACCCTAGAAACCACACAGCCGGGAGGAGGGTGTGGAAAGTGAAGATTGAAGAAGATGAAGAGCTACTTGCATCTCCAATTTAAGTGACATAATTTTTCCAAGGATAGATATCAGTACGTGAGAACATCAAAATAGGCAAGAAGGATAACAGGTTGACGCCGAGAGTAGCCAAAACCCAATTCTTATTTATGGTATTGCATCCAAAGAACCCCATTGTAGATTTTTTTCAGAGATTGGTGCATGGAGGTCAATTATTGTAAGGGAGTTATTGAGTACACCATGATGTTCCTTACAAGATTGTGCAAGCACCAAAGAGTTATTTCTATACCGGGAAACAACCAATCTTAGCTGAAAATGGAGGCCACACGTCCTTTGAAAGGATTTATATGTGATGGAAGTGAAATGGTGTCACACTGAACAAGGAGACCAACATTAGACTTGGATTCATAATTTCCAAGATAGACTATCTCCAAGGCAGATAGGGATATTGGAATGAGTGTTGGGTCTAGAGTTTAGATTCAAATATTTCTCAAAGCTGAAAGTCAATGAGAAAATTGCTACACCATGGGAAGTTGGAACAAGAAATCGATAACCAAAGCCAAAGCCATAGTGGAGGACCAGATCTAGTAGCTAGATCCACGAGTGAGAGACGGAACTAGAGTTAGAGTTGTATCCAAGAGATAACAATAGAGCCACATTCTATAGAAGCAAATAACATTGATCCAAATTGGTTTCCCAGAGATTTTGGAGGCTAAAAATCCTCTCAATGGGGATGTGTGATCCAAAATGGATCCAGACTAAAGAGTGGAAAAGACTCAGTACCTACAACATAGATTGACAGTCAAAATGTTTTATGTAAGCCATGAAAAAAATTGTAAAACAATGCAAGTTTACGTGGAATAAATCAAATAAGAAGGTAAGAGAAAAGTTTAATAAAAATAATTAAAAATGAGAAGGAAACATATTCGACAGAAGGATAAGAAACAAGAAGTGAATATACATGGATGTTGTTCTTCTCTTATCCCCTAACTCTCACTATTTCTCCACTCTTACTCATTTCCAAAGGGATTTTTGGCCAAGGAGGATGAGATCATTGTATGCAAACTTTAAAACTTGTAGAAGGAATAATACTAAGCACCATTCAACTGGTTTTCTCAATTGGGTTCTAGGGTAAAACCATTGTGTCTATTTTTTTATTGATTTAGTTTGAATTATAGATTATTTATATGTGGTTAAGAGGTTGCTTGTATGGATGTTTAGTGAAGTATTTCAATTTTTTAATCGATTGAATAAGTGTGCATTCTGAAATTTATGGCTAAATAAGAGAAGTGTTGATGTAATACAACCATAAACAATTGGTTTAACCAAACCATTCCTGTCTCTATGAAGTTACAGTTGTATCCAAGAGATAACAATAGAGCCACATTCTATAGAAGCAAATAACATTGATCCAAATTGGTTTCCCAGAGATTTTGGAGGCTAAAAATCCTCTCAATGGGGATGTGTGATCCAAAATGGATCCAGACTAAAAAGTGGAAAAGACTCAGTACCTACAACATAGATTGACAGTCAAAATGTGTTATGTAAGCCATGCAAAAAATTGTAAAACAATGCAAGTTTACATGGAATAAATCAAATAAGAAGGTAAGAGAAAATTTAAATAAAAATAATTAAAAATGAGAAGGAAACATATTCGAAAGAAGGATAAGAAACAAGAAGTGAATATACATGGATGTTGTTCTTCTCTTATCCCCTAACTCTCACTATTTCTCCACTCTTTCTCATTTCCAAAGGGATTTTTGGCCAAGGAGGACGAGATCATTGTATGCAAACTTTAAAACTTGTAGAAGGAATAATACTAAGCACCATTCAACTGGTTTTCTCAATTGGGTTCTAGGGTAAAACGATTGTGTCTATTTTTTGATTGATTTAGTTTGAATTATAGATTATTTATATGTGGTTAAGAGGTTGCTTGTATGGATGTTTAGTGAAGTATTTCAATTTTTTAATCGATTGAATAAGTGTGCATTCTGAAATTTATGGCTAAATAAGAAAAGTGTTGATGTAATACAACCATAAACAATTGGTTTAACCAAACCATTCCCGTCTCTATGAAATTAATGGCTCCATGCATAGGTTTTGATGAATTTCATATCAATAATACTTATATATGTTAGAGTATCCTCATCATTCTTCTACTTCCAATGGAAAATTTATGCCAATTGTCCCTTTCATGAAGTCTTCGAGATAAAAGGCTAGAAAAAAAGGTCTATTGTAAACTTAGAGTTGAGTTTCCATTCTCATTCCTAAAACTTAGCATTTAGAACTTGAAGGAAAGTAAATTGGCTATTTGGGTGAATTATGTCTCTCTATTTCAGTTTTTGGGACAATCCCTAGTCGATTCTACATTATCCTAAGATATTTGTGTCCCTTTGAGTCAATTTCCCATTACTTGGGTTGAAAACCTTCTCTCTAGTTCGTTCCATCTTACCTAGGCACACTCTTCTATGTTCAATGGTGCCTCAAGAGGTAACCCACACATTTCTCTAGCCAAAAGATAGTTTCCATGGGATTCCTCTTTGTTGCACTGACTTGAGTGTGTAGCCCATTGATCATGAGACCCAAAGTGTGTTTTCTTGTTTCCCAAGATGCATGTGAACCCTAGATCACCCAAGAAGCCACACATTTCTTCATTTATAACCAAATTGTTCAATATTCTTTGTTGTCAACATATCTAAGTGAGAACTATAGCGTGAGGGGAGACTAACACTAGTATGATTCTTGGTTTAATATATGATCATAAACCTAGCAATGGGAGAAAACACATGTAAGTTGTAATAGTTGGACGACATGTGGAGAAAATATAACCCTAATTTCTGAGTAGACCAAATGCCTCGTATGATCAGTTAAATGTTCAAACACCTAATCCTAGCTCTAGGCAAATGCAAGGAATCTAATTATTTTCTAGACATTCCATTATTCATCTTTGGAGTTTGTACATATGTTTTCCTTTTCCTGGCTCAAGTTACCATTTGTACATGGTCAAAATTTGTGTTGGGTTTCCATGAGATTATTGGAACATTTAGGGGAATACTCCTTGAGTCAGTTACATTATGTGACATCCCTGGCCATCAACCTCTATCAAGGAATGCTACCCAATCACTTTGTCTTTCCTTCTAGCTCTGATACCAACTTGTATTTAAATGCATGCATATCTATCTAATTTAATTTAACAACTATAACATTATGTTCATACACTATGCATGAAAAAATAACAGTAAGCCTACACATACAACATATATGATATATCTAGGAATTACACATCAATTATAACACATGTACAATTACACAATCATACAATCAACAAAGATTTGTTGCTTATATTTCAATAGATGACCACCAACTATGTGCAGACCTTCCATGAACCTCCTAGCCTTAGACCACATTGCTCATCACGCTCAACAGTGGGTCACCCCCGAGCTAGGACTAAACTCCACCGGGTAAGGGATTCCTAGGCTTGGAAAGGGAAACATGAAAGTCACACAGATCCACAGGAAGGATTATCTCCAAGGGCCTGCTCACACTAATAGCCTATAGCCTCTCATTCCCCACATGTCTATCCCACCCCAAGAATTGTGTCCCTTCTCTTCTCAAAAGTTCTTCGGCTGCCCCACCTCCCTTCCAGATCTTTAGCAACATGCCAGACAAGAATTCTCCGAGCACTATAGTTGCAGCTGGGCTCCCTCTAGAAAATCACTTCCCCAACATCCTCTCTCACCTAGAGAGAGTTGCTTACAAGCCTAACAACTTGTTTCTTCATTCTACGGGCTTGACACTTATGCGAAAACCGGGCTTGACAACTCGCCTCTTCATGTGTATTTCAAAAACATTTTCTCTTCCATTTCCTTGAGAAACTGTGGCCCAACCACTTCCCTATCAGTTGGGTTGTCCCAGCTTACTGGGGTGTTTTACTTTCTTCCATAAAGTGCTTCAAACAGGCTCATCTTCAGTGATGGTTGATACCCATTGTTGTAGGAAAATTACACCAAGTGTAGATAATATTCCTATTTAGATGGTTTTTCCATCACATACATTCTTAGCATATCCTCTATCACTTGGTTCACCATTTTTGTTTTCCCATCAGACTCAAGATGATAGGTTGTGTTGAAGTTCATATTTGTTCTAAACCCTTTGAATAATCCTCTCCAAAACTTTGAGGTAAACTTTGGGTCTCTTTTAGACACAATTGTCTTGGGAATGCCATGCAAGCATGCTACTTCCCTCATATAAATATCATCAACATTGGTTTTCATGTGAGTATTCTTCATAGGAATGAAATTGGTAGCTTTAGTAAGCTTGTCCACTACTACCATGATTGCATTATGTTGCTTGCTTGTTCTGGGAAATCATGTGATGAAATCCATTGTCACCACTTCCCACTTCCACTTATGAATGGGTAATGATGGTAGAAAACCAACTGGGTGTCTATGCTCAGCCTTTACCTTTTGACATTCCAAGATTTTGGCAATAAAATCAACAACTTCCTTCTTCATGCCTGGCCAATAATATTGGCTCTTGACTACTGAAATTGTTTTTTGATATACTGGGTATCCTGCATAATGTACATTATGCATTTATTTTAAAATTGCACTCCTCAATTCAAGAGAATTGGGTAAATAAAAGTTGTTTCTGTACAAGATAGTTTCATCAATTGCCAATTCATAATCCTCCATTTTCTTCTGCATTTTACCTTGCTACAATTTTTCTACTAACTCCTTGTATTGAAAATCTCATTTTGCAGCCTCCACAATTCTATCTTTCAAATCTGATTGGTACATGCTAATGGTTGTAGCATGCAACTCATGCACTCTTCTTCTTAGTTCATTAACCACTTTGTTCTCATTCCCCTTGATATGATTTATATCAAAGTCATATTCACTGAGAAATTCTAACCATCTGTTTTGCCTTCCATTTAGAGTTGGTTTATCAAACAAATATTTCAGACCATTATGGTTTTTCCTCAAATCAAACCTCTTTCCCATGAGGTATTGTCTCCACTTCTTCAAGGCGTGCACTATGGCTTCTAACTCCAAATCATGAGTGGCAAAGAGCCTTTCTTTCTCCTTCAACTTCCTTGATTCATAACATATAACAAACACGTTTTGACTGAGGACTCCACCAATTTCTTCTTTACAAGCATATGTTCATACAATGAAGTTTTCATTTGGATCTGCAATCCTTAAAATTGGAGCACTAGTTAATAATTGCTTCAATTTCTGGAAGCTCATTTCATATTCAGTTGTCCATTGAAACTTCTTCCCCTTCCTTTACAAGGAAGTGATGGGATGAGCTATTATCAAAAACCTTGCAATGAACCTTCTGTAGTAGCCAGCTAGACCCATGAAGGATCTGACTTTTGTCACATTCTTAGGTGTTTTCCACCCTGTAATGGCCTCAATATTTTTAAGGTCTACTTCTATCCTTTCTTCAGATATGATATGCCCCAAATAATGAATTTTGTTTTGTTAAAATGAGCACTTTCTCAATTTGGCATACAACTGATGCTCTCTTAGCACTTGCAACACCACCCTAAAATGATGCTCATTCTCTTCTTCCGACTTAGAATATACAAGGATTTCACCCAAAAATACAATGACAAACTTGTCTAAATATTCTCAGAAAACGCCATTCATTAGGCACATGAAAACAACTGGTACATTTGATAACCCAAATGGCACCACTATGAACTCATAATGACCATACCTTGTCATGAAGGAGGTCTTGCTGATATATTCCTCTTTAATCCTTACTTGATGGTATCCTAACCTGAGATCTATATTTGAAAATATCCTTGCATTCTTCAACTGATCGAAGGGATCATCAATCTTTGGTAAGGGATACTTGTTCTTTATAATCACTTTTTTCAACTGTATGAAATCAATGCACAATCTCAATGTCCCATATTTCTTTTTCACGAACAAGACTAGGGAACCCCAAGGTGAAACACTTGGGTGTATATACCCCTTCTTCAGAAGTTCTTTGAGCTACATTTGCAACTCCTTTAGCTCTAGTGTACTCATTATGTAAGGATTCTTTGATATTGGAGTTGCCCCAGGTATCAAATTTATGGAGAAATCAATATCTCTCCTTGGGGGTAGTCCTTGTACCTCCTTGAACACATCTTCAAAATCTTCCAGGACTGCATGATCCTCCAGATTTTTCACCTTATCCTTAGATTCTTCCTCCCTATGAGCTACAAATATTTGACACCCTTTTCTGTAGCATTTCTTCAGCTGTATTGCTGAAATTTCTTGGACGACAACTGCCCTGGGAATTCCCTGCACTTTCCTTGGGCTCCCTTCCTCATCCAAGCAAGTAAATTCATTTTTATGATAGTCCAAGATAGCATGATGTTGTTCCAACCAATCCATCCCAATTAGACAGTCATAGGAACCTAAAGAAAGATGTTCAAATCTTACCTTGCACTCAGTCCATTCATGTCCATAAGACATGAATTAACCATGTCATTAACTTTTATTTTGGCTCCAGTATCCAGCTGCACCAACCAAGATTTTCCATGCTTATTTATTGGAAAATGAAAACTTTCCACCATCTTAGGATCTATATAACTATGAATAGCTTATGAACCAATCATATGTGACTAATACTCTTCTTACTTTTTTTCCACGGCTACATAGATCCTGGATACATTTCTTCCCATGTCCCCCATTGTTTCAGCTCACTGTACATTGTGAAAATCTCTCACTTTGTCACTTTTGTGAGGGAATCTCTAAACATGTGATATCCTTTACAACCCCAACATTAAATAGGTGGTTTCCTTGGCCTTTGACCTCCTGTCTCAATCGTTCTGGGTTCTCTAGAAGTTGATTGTCCCTGAAGATTATTTATGAAGAAAGGTGGATTAGTTCATTTCTTCCTCTGATCCATCTTGAATTTCTTCCTGTCTTCCCAAGATTTTTGGAAAATTGGCCTTGCTTTTTGCTAATCATAAAGGCACTTATCTCGCCTTAGGGTCTCCTATGATGTTTTGGGATCATCATATTGTATTTTGTCACTGACGAATGGTGGAAAACCACTGAAATACTTGTGAATCTTAACTGTTTCATCCTTGATGAAAGAAACATACCTTAGAAATTCTAAAAATATTCTTTCATATTCATCTATTGACATACTCCCCAATTTGAGTTCAAATAACTCTTTCATTTTCTTTTCATAGTACCTCTTAGTCAAGTATTTATTTTCAAAATAATTCTTGGATTCCCTCCAAGTAACATTTTTCTCTTTAATGTGATGCACCTGCACAATCTGATCCCACCACATGGATGACTTTCCTTTGAGTTGGTAGATGAGAATTCTTCCCTCTGTGTGAGAAGAATAATTATGCTATTGAAAATACTTTCTCATTCCTAGCATCCATGTTTCTACATATTCATCCTTCTTGTGCTCACCATCAAATGTGGGAGGTTTTATTTTGTTCATTTCTCCTTTTAACTTATCCACCCCATACCTTTTATGATTCTTGACAGGGGATGGCCTTGAGCTTCTATGTGCTCTCTTATTGGAATGCTTCAGGGAGTGACGGTGGTGTCTACTAACACTTCTTGATATTCCTTTCTTCTCAGGGGTCCCATGACTTCCAAATTTGGTTGAGCCACTCTCCTTATCCAAATTCTTTTCTATTCTTTCCAGGTTCTGCATCAAATTCATGTTGAAGTCTCCCTATTTATCCTTAGCTCTCATAAGATTTTTGTTATCTGCTCGGTGAATTTGGACCTCTTTTTGCAATTTTTTAATAATTTTCATCATGCCCACTTCTTTATATATTTCTTCTCCATGTGCATTGGTGCTCATTACTTAAATTCCAAAATCGACATCCATTCCTCTAGCTTCATTCTTCAAACTGAAAGCATCATGTGCCTCCTCCATTTCTCTGCATCATGGAACAATTTGGTTCGGTTTTGACAATTTTTAACTCTGCAAAATGTGCAGTCAACCAAATTTTTTTTAGACTAACGGACCTTAATAATTTACTAGAATAAACCAATCTAATTCAACCAAAACAATAATAGATTCCATTTTCAGTGGGTCTTGTTCAGTCAAGAACCCCTCAGGCTTCTATCTCTAATCCCATCTCTGTTCTACAACAATTTCTGGGCACTAGCCCCTTTTCTTCTGCCCTTGGTTCACACATGACTATGACTATGACCCACTGCTAATGATTTGGGTACTTATCCAGAGCCTTGAACATTCAGGCTCCCAAGATTCATATTTTTCCCCTTTTCCACACCACACAAACATCACAGAACAACAAATTGTCGAACGTGTGTAGAACAGTGGATCGACGGTCCACATTCCTCACTCAGATATATGACGGATCAAAGCTTCAGGTACTTCAGCTTCAGCAGTCTCCAAAGAACTTCCCAACAAATCTCTCAGAGTGTCGAATTGGAAAACTAGAAAAGTAGGGTGGATCAACTGTCCACAACTACCAGCATCTAACGACTAATACTCACTATGGAATTATCGGCTTCGGAGCTCTAGGAATTCATAGCTTCAGGAATTCGAAGGATTTCACATTTGCACACCCCCAACACTCTTGAATCACTAATCTCCAAACACTTCCACGCCACCCCCGAGTGATGTCATTACATAACGTTACCTCAGTGCTACAACACTTTAGGGATTTCCTCCTCCCCTTCCATCATGAACCATTTTTTCTGGAGTGTCAAGCCTCCGAACTTCATAATCTGATACCACACGTCCACTATAACCATCAGGGGCCCCACCATCCATCCTCGAGAGGAGGGCCACGTGGAAAAGTATTAAAAGTAGACATGTGGCCCAATCATACAGGTGACACGTGTCATGTTATAATGACATTTCAATCATCCAAATGTTCTTAACTCACTGACATGTGGCACACCTCCAATGTGTGCATGTCATTTTGAGTGATGTCAGCAAGCCACGTCGCTTCGAAACTTTGGGCCTCGATGGTTTTTACACTTGTATACCTCAGTTCTTCTAAACGCCAAAATATTGAACTTCCTTACCTTCCATGGTCTACATAGTACAATTGTCAACATCCAAGGTGATGGCACATGGCATGACTAAGGAATTCCATGTCACCACTGGCGACATCATCCTACCACACCGCTTCTTATCTTTTTCTTCATCACTTCGTGCTTCGATAGTTTGTGCATATTCACACTCCAATTCTCCCAACCACTGAACTTTAAATTTACAGTTGTCATGATATCTATGGCTCAAAACCACTTGCGTGCAGATCTGATAGCCCTAATCTATCTTCGGTCGATCCAATGGTCAACACTCCAACCTCGGGATCGATGGTGTAGATTATCTTTGGGATTTCAGGACTTCGGGCTTCAGTCCATATTTATCTTATAAATCATAAATTTTCTGAAGTCACAAATTCCAAAGGACTTCCAGGTTAACCCTCCTGCACCTTTCTCTAGAAATTACGGTTGTGAAGGATCCTCCTTCTCCTACACAGTTCCTATGGCCCAACACCACAAATGTTGTGATTTATTTCTCTATGTCCATTTCTTAACCCGTTACACCATTGTGTTTTCGAACACAGTCCAAGTGTTCTCTCAACGCCCTTATGGCACTCTGTACATCAAAATTCCCTAGACTTATTACTCTGAATTCCTCGTTTGTGGCTCTCAGACTCTAAAGATGTCTTAAAAACAACATTAGTTTAACATTAATTTATCAACACGAGGATTTGTCTTCTATTTCAAGAATATCAACAAAGTCTATGCAGATAGCCCGTAGAGGCTAAAATTGTGTAGCAAATCTGAGTTTATTAACAATCGAGTTCCTCACACATTTGTTAAGTTTCTAAAGCTAATATCCTACTGAACAATATCGAAATCTGATCTATAGTGTGCTATGAATTGCAAGAATGAATTGAATTACTGAATTGATCTAATTAAGGGACAAGAATTGAATCTGACATTAAAGGCATAAATTGATCTAATTAAGAAACATGAATTAAATCTATGAAAACAAGATGACCTATTGATGACTATCTAATCTACTGGAAAGAAATAACTGAGTATTGTAAATTGAGACAGAAAAGTAATTGAAAAACAAATGCTAACTAAGTATAAGGAACAACAAACGCTAAATAAGCGAAAGAAGCAACAAATGCTAATTTAATGAAAATTGGAAAATTGGCACTTGGTAAAATTGGAAAATTGGCCTTTCTTTTTGCTAATCATAAAGGCACTTAGCTCGCCTTAGGGTCTCCTCCGATGTTTTGGGATCATCATATTGTATTTTGTCACTGATGAATGGTGGAAAACCGTTCAAATACCTGTGAATCTTAATTGTTTCATCCTTGATGAAAGAAACATTCCTTAGAAATTCTAAAAATATTCTTTCATATTCATCTATTGACATACTCCCCAATTTGAGTTCAAATAACTCTTTCATTTTCTTGTCATAGTACCTCTTAGTCAAGTATTTATTTTCAAAATAATTCTTGGATTCCCTCCAAGTAACATTTTTCTCTTTAATGTGATGCACCTGCACAATCTGATCCCACCACATGGATGACTTTCCTTTGAGTTGGTAGATGACAATTCTTCCCTCTGTGTGAGAAGAATAATTATGCTATTGAAAATACTTTCTCATTCCTAGCATCCATGTTTCTACATCTTCATCCTTCTTGTTCTCACCATCAAATGTGGGAGGTTTTATTTTGTTCATTTCTCCTTTTAACTTATCCACCCCATACCTTTTATGATTCCTGATAGGGGATGGACTTGAGCTTCGATGTGCTCTCTCATTGGAATGCTTCGGGGATAAACCAGATAAGAGGGGGTTTATATCTACACCCAGTCCAGGCAGGTCCTTCCTCCTGGATCAGTCTGGCTTATCTTTCTATTCTGAAGGTGGTTGCAAAGAAGTTCTTGAAACCGAAGGGTTCTCTAACCTTTACTTCAACTGGGGAGACATCCCACCTTAACTTGGATATAGCAAGAGCTTCTTCTTTGAGTTCCCTAAAATAGGTTATGCATGATCATATAACTTGTTGATGAATAGGGCCTAAATATCTTCTCACTCCTTCCCTTTTCATGAATTTCCTATGTGTTACACATGAAATTTGCACACCTAGGTACTTCGCCCTAAGTGTCGTAAAGTGTCATATAAGTGTCTCATACACCCTTGACACCATGGAATAACCTATGCCACAATCCCTAGTCAATGTGGAGGAGGGATATATTACATGAAGGAAAAAATACCAAGTGCACATGAATTATTATTAATATTCATGGAAAAGAAATTGATTAAGTGTGAGAATCAAGTGCACATGAATTATTATTAATATTCATGAAAAAGAAAGTAATTAAGTGTGAGAATCCGCCTCACATTTAGTTTCCTATTTTTTAGGGAAGGTGGAGGATCTCATGGATGGTTGAAATATATCCTCCTTAAAATCATTGAGAGATATTTCCTCCCCGAAATCCTTAAGAGATGTTTTCTCCCTAAATATCTTAGAGATCCCTTTCTTAGTGGATCTTGTTGGGGACCTATAATCATAGGTAACTCGATTCTTCGACTGTTGATTTGGAATTTTCTCTCGTGATGAGGAAGTCTGGCTCGGTTGATCCCGTTTCTCCCCTCCATTCATTTCGCTCACTCCCCCATCACCCTGCTGCATCCTTCATCCATGCTGCGCCCTCATTCCCTTGTCCTTTTGCCCCGTTGACTACCTCTCGCCCATCATCCATCCATGAATAATCAAACTTAGGATAAACACAAAGAACAATAAGTTAATTAGATTAAATAATAATGTTAGTATAGTTAGAAATGGTTAAACTAGCCGATAACTAACTAGTTAAGAATTAATTAATTATTAATTAAGTTAATTATCTAAGTTAGTAACTAGGTTAGAGTTTGATTAATTTAAATTGATTAAAAAACAATATAAAAATACATATATTAAACATTAAATAAAAAAATAAAATAATAAAACAATTAAAATATAATAAAAAACATAATAATTAATAATACAAAAACATATGTTAAAAACAAAACATTAAAACAAAACACAAAACAATTAAAAATATAAAATATTTAAATGAAAACATAAAAAACGTAAACAAAACATATAATAAAAAATACTAAAAAGATAAAACTAAAAAAACATACTATCCTAAGTCTACCCACCCAAAACCCCATGCATACCTTCATACATCACGTCCCATCTAAATTCAAATCAACGGGTGTAATTTTTTCCAGACCCCCCCTCTCCATCTGAAGTTTAACAAGAGGGGGGGGGGGGTCCGGAATGGTAGTTTCTAAAAACCACCCCCGGACAGGTGTCACCCCCACAGGCCAGTGGAACACGCCCCCCCTAAAACCGCTTACCACCTCAGGGGGGGGTCTGGAATACCACCCATCCCCAAAAAAACCACTTTTCTCATTTTTCGCCATTTTTTCCTATTCGGTATGTCTTCTTTCCAAACATATTTTGGATAAATGAAGATGGATTTTCAATATCAGAGAGAGTTTTTTTCTTAGCATGGGCTGAAGAACAAAAACATCTCTCAGTTTTTGCATAGGTTCCATGAGCATGGAGAGTCGAAGCTGTCTTTCAGCCTCTTTTTTCGTATTTTCGGTTTTTCTCTTACAGTCCCGATCTTGCAGGAGTTGTTACAGCTAGCTGGAGGAGAATATGGAGAAAACGAAGGATTTTTTTGTCCAGAACATACCCATATACAATAACCTCCTTCAGTTTTTTCCCAAGTGTCATCATTGAAGAGAAACAAATGTCTGTTTGGACCCCTTTTTTTGTAGAAATTAGGCCCATCTTTCATGGCAGATAGTTCCAGATTTTGGGGGATTTTTGGCTATTTTTGGCCGAGGCGGTTGAATCCAACTTCCAAAAATTATGGGGAGACCTATCCTATTTATAGAGATTATTTTTAATTTAAAAGGATTGATCAGTCAGGGACCATGATTTAAATCTTGTATCAGAGCTCACAGAGCCAGCTGTATTTTTCATCAATTCAAATAATACAATCACAGCAGTTACAGGATTCTTGTGTCAAATTCATTGGTGAATTTTTTTCTCAGTGTGATTTTGTTGTCCTCTATTATCATATATGTTTTTCTTCTCCATTGTTTCAAAGATATTTAAGATCGAGATTTGTGTAAAAACACCTTGTTCCCAGTTTAAAGCAATGTCAATGTTTTCCACTAAAAGTTAAATGCAAAATTATTTACTATTATGTCTTTAACTTGACCTCTTAACAATTTTCCCCTTCTGCCATACCCCAAGATTACAAAGAATCCAGTGATTTTCCTACCTTGTCTTGTAAGGCTGTCTATAGGATTTGTTTTTTGATTAAATCTTAGATTGTTACTCCATTGCCCATGGTTCCTCTTCGCTGCACCTACCCAACTCAGAAACTTATGCTATTCTGCATAGCTAGCCTAATATCCTATTTCAAACAAATCTAAATTTTATAGAGAGATCCCTCTCTAAGTCTTGGAGGGATAGATCCAAGACTCGAAGTGGTTTTGATGTTTCCTCTGTGACTGCCATCACAGCCTTGGGCAAATTACAGAGTGCTAACAGAATGGAGACCATACTTGGGAACCTTCCCCAGTAGTTCACTTCAAAGCTCCAGATCTGATCACTGATGGTGGACAGTGACCAGACACCAGAAGGATAAGATCATTCACTTGGTGACTCCAATCATCTCCAGACAGTGCCAAATCAAAGACTCCACTAGAGGAAGAACCTAAAGCATGGCCAAACAACCTAGAAAGACCAGGTACTCAAGCTCAAATTGCATTACAGACATATTTGGTTTTATCTGAAATTATGTTTTTTCTTATTCTAAGCCTGATCAAAAGTATATTGTTGAAGATTAAATTGACCACCTATTGATTAATGAGCCCCAAGAGATCAGATCCCCAATTGTAGATTATGTACATACTCATACACCTGTGCACACCCCAGATGCATATGTAGAAATCCTAGTGAGACATAAGCTTCTTGCTTTATCTCCTACTCTTGCAAAACCTATGGATGGTGGTAAGCCTCTTGCTTCATCTCCTATGCTTGTAAAAGTCCCAGACCGATACAAGCCTCTAGATTTACCTCCTATTCTCCATGACCTCCCTGTCAATTACATCAATAATCTACCTAGGTTTGATGGAGAAAATGGGAAGATCACCGCTGAAAAACATATTCAAAACCTTGAGGATTTCCTTGACCTTTATGAGGTTGAAGATGATGATGTCTGTATTAGGATGTTTTCCCTGTCTTTGCAAGGTAAAGTTAAAAATTGGTTTAGAAATCTGCCAGCTGCAAATATTAGAAATTTTCATCAATTTATGCAAGTTTTCCTAGATAGATGGGTGGTCATGGGAAATGTTTTCCTCATCCTAGAAGAGTATGATCACTTGAAAAGAAATCCAGGGGAAACAGTACAACAGTTTTCAGCAAGGTTCAATAAGGTATATCATGCAATGCCTATTGATATAAGGCCACCCCCAAGATCAGCTCACTTGCATTTCCCAGATGCCTTCGATCCTAAGATGACATTCCAATTAAGAAAAAGGAACACTGCAAGCCTTGAAGAAATGCAGAACATTGCAGTTGATGTGGAGGCCAACTTTCTGATCAAAAGGTCAAAGGTAAAGAACAAAGAAAAGGAGCAACTAAAGTCATCAAAATCTAAACTGGACATTTTGGCCAGTGCCATGTTAGAGATGATGCAGAGGATCAATAGAAAAGATGAGCTTGTTGTCCAAAGACATCATGTTCCATTGATTCCAGAGAAAGAAAAGGTCATTGTTCCCAAACATTTTGCTGCTCATCCTTGGTACCATGGTTTGGATAATGATTCTTTCATGTATTCAATTCACAACACAGTCAAAGATGAAGCTCTATCTCAACTTGCAGAGGAACAACCAGCTGATATGATGTGCATGTTTGATGACATTCCTCACTTGAATAATCTACCCAGGTGTGATCAGTATGATGATGAGCATGAGGCTGAAATAGATGTGGATTGTTCAAAGCAATCAGAAGCATGTCATTGGTAGGAAGAAGATCATTTATAGTTTAGATATGAAAATCAGCCCTTGCACAATAGTCATGACAGTGATGAGGAAGAGACAAAAAATTTCAGAGTAAGGGAAAAACATTTGCCCTTATGTTTCTCATCTTTTCAATTTCTGAAAAGAAACTCTAGGCCAGTTGTAAATAGTGAAGACAAAAATTTCTCTGATCAATCAGTTGAAGATGCCATTAAGGATGTGGAGGTTGTTCTAAATCCAGAGTTGCAGCCTTTTACCTACTTTGATTTTCAAATTTCAAATGAAAGCTTAAAGCCTGAGACAAACTGTGAGTTAATCCAAAATAACTCTGTACCATTGTGCTTTAATTCATTTCAAATTTTGAAGGAGACTCTTGAACAAGTGTTGAAGGATGAATACATAAATGGTCAGGAAATTTCATTTGAATCAATGCAACAGTCTTGTCAGTCTTTCCAGGATCCAATAGTTGATCGGTTGGATGACCTGTGTTGTCAAAGTCATTTTCCATCATCCAGCCATGGGATAAGAAGTTGTTATGATATGGATATGACAAGACAATCAGCTACAGGGGTGTGTTCAGTAGAAGCATCATTTCAAAACCCATCAGAGCAGTTGCAGCCATGTCAGGAAATGCATGGGCATGAAAATAACATAGATACAGTGCCAGAGCTGCCATCCAAAAATCAAGGAACATGTAATTTCTACCTTGATCCTATAGCTACCTATATGGAGAATTTTTTCACTGTAGAGCCTCAATCTATCTCTGGAAGTACTTTTGTACTTCAATATTGTCAAGGTCTCTATGGTAAATATCAATCACGTTTTCAGCAGTGGCCTTTACACTTTGCAGTTTTGAGTCTATGGGAAAAAGGTCAAGATGTGCTTTTCACTGTGCTAACGAGCAGTCAAACAGTCCTCTGGTCTCAACAACTACTTGATTGGTTGCATTGACATTATTGTATCATTTAGAACGATGAAATTGTTAGTAGTGTATGGTAGGTAGCAGTTTTGAATAAGCTCAATCATTTGAGCATCTTTTCAGTATTGTATGATTTCCAATAGAGTTTGCATTTGATAGTATCTAGGTCACTGTGCAGTCAAATCTGAGCCAGTTCGAAGATTGTAGCTGCAGTGACTCCATGGCCCAAAGAATAAAGCACCGGTCTACATGTTTAGAGTTTAGTGGTTCTTGACACCTCCTAAAAGAGTTGCCATCCCCAGGTGGAGCCTATGTTGGGGACCTATAATCATAGGTAACTCAATTCTTCGACTATTGATTTGGCGTTTTCTCTCGTGATGACGAAGTTTGGCTCGGTTGATCCCCTTTCTCCCCTCCATTCATTTCGCTCGCTCCCCCATCACCCTGCTGCATCCTTCATCCATGCTACGCCCTCACTCCCTTGTCCTTTTGCTCCGTTGACTACCTCTCGCCCATCACCCATCCATGAATAATCAAACTTAGGATAAACACAAAGAACAATAAGTTAATTAGATTAAATAATAATGTTAGTATAGTTAGAATTGGTTAAACTAGTTGATAACTAACTAGTTAATAATTAATTAATTATTAATTAATTAATTAATTAATAATTAAGTTAATTATCTAAGTTAGTAATTAGATTAGAGTTTGATTAATTTAAATTGATTAAAAAACAAATTAAAAAACAATATAAAAATACATATATTAAACATTAAATAAAATAAAATAAAAACAAAAAAAGTAATAAAACAATTAAAATATAATAAAAAACATAATAATTAATAATACAAAAACATACGTTAAAAACAAAAAATTAAAACAAAACACAAAACAATAAAAAATATAAAACATTTAAATGAAAACATAAAAAACGTAAACAAAACATATAATAAAAAATATTAAAAAACTAAAACTAAAAAAACATACTATCCTAAGTCTACCCACCCAAAACCCCATGCATATCTTCATACATCACATCCCATCTAAATTCAAATCAATGGGTGTAATTTTTTCCGGACCCCCCCTCTCCATCTGAAGTTTAATGAGAGGGGGGGTTCGGAATGGTAGTTTCTAAAAACCACCCCCGGACAGGTGTAACCCCCACAGGCCAGCGGACCCCCACCCCCCTAAAACCGCTTACCACCTCAGGGGGGGTCCGAAATACCACCCATCCCAAAAAAAAACAACTTTTCTCATTTTTCGCCATTTTTGCCTATTTGGTACGTCTTCTTTCAAAACGGATTTTGGACAAATGAAGATGTATTTTCAAAATCCGAGAGAGGTTTTTTCTCAGCATGGGCTAAATAACAACAACCTCTCTCATTTTTTGCACAGGCGCCATGAGCAGGGAGAATCAAAGTTGTATTTCAACCTCTTTTTTCAGATTTTTGGTTTTTTTGTTACAGTCCCAATCTTGTAGGAGTTGTTACGGCCAGCTACAGGCGAATTTGGTGAAACCAAAGGAGGTTTGTGTCCAGAAAATTCCCATATACAATAACCTCCTTCATTTTTTCCCCAGGGGTTAGATTTGAAGAGAAACAAATGTCTTTTCGGACTCCTTTTTTTGTAGAAATTAGGCCTGTCTTTCATGGCGGACGGTTCCAGATTTTGGGGGATTTTTGGCTATTTTTGGCCGAGGCGGTTGAATCCAACTTCCAAAACTTATGCGGAGACCTCTCCTATTTATTGAGATGATTTTTAATGTAAAAGGATTGATCAGTCAGGGACCATGATTTAAATCTTGTATTAGAGCTCACAGAGCCAGCTGTATTTTTCATCAATTCAAATAATACAGTTGCAGCAGTTACAAGATTCTTGTGTCAAATTCATTGGTGAAGTTTTTTCTCATTGTGATTTTGTTTTCCTCTGTTATCATATATGTTTTTCTTCTCCATTGTTTCAAAGAGATTTAAGATCAGCATTTGTGTAAAAACACCCTGTTCCCAATTTAAAGCAATGTCAATGTTTTACACTAAAAGTTAAATGAAGAATTTTTTACAGCTCTGTCTTTAACTTGACCTCTTAAAAATTTTCCCCCTCTACCATACCCCAAGCTTATGAAGAATCCATTTATTTTCCTACCTTTCCCTGTAAGGCTGTCTGTAGGATTTGTTTTTTGATTAAATCTCATATTGTGACTCCATTGCCCATAGTTCCTCTTCGCTGCACCTACCCAACTCAGAAACTTATCCTATTCTGCATAGCTAGCCTAATATCATATTTCAAACAAATCTAAATTTGACAAAGTGATCCCTCTCTGAGTCTTGGAGGGCTAGATCCAAGACTCGAAGTGGTTTTGATGTTGCCTCTATGACTGCCATCACAGCCTTGGGCAAATTACAGAGTGCTAACAGATCTGATGAGAGATCCTCTCCATGGTGGTTAAGCCTCCAAATCCTATATAATGAGGGGTTTACATGGAGGAGAAAGGGATAAATAAGTTTAGAGATACCAAACTTATGATCTCATGAGAAGTGGAGGAGAAAAATCAGTGAAGCTATTGTCATTCTGATCGTGGAGCTTTTGAGCAAGGGTTTGGACAAGGAGAGCTTGGTAAAACTGTTGCACTACATCCATGGATGTAAGTAACACTTTGTTCTCATCAATATAATCAATGCTTGGCCTATTTCTTTCAAACTTGTACTTGTTCCATATAAGTTTGTCTATAGTAGATGGATCTATGTTTTAGCTAATCTCAGTAGAGTAGGAAGTTGTTAGTACTTTTGTTTGTCTTGCAGGATCTAACAAGGAGCTAGAGATCAAGGCACATCATGGACCTTGCAGGGACAAACGACGTTCATAAGGTACACACCTTCCTCCTTCTCTTTTTTTCATCATCTTGTTTAGATAAAAAAGGAAGTCAGTGTCCATGTTAAGCACCTTCTGTCTTAGAGTTAAGAGTCTAGCTCTCAAGAGGGAATCTACATGTCTGCAGGGAGATTTTCCTACAACAGAAATTGGCGACTCCACTGGGGAGGAAGTCTGATTTGTGTTTCCTTTCCCAGATATTATCTTGGCCCTTTTCCCACTCATTTGATATTAACCATTGAATTTTGTATTCTTAGAATGGATTGATTGCCTCTTTGTGTCATTATGATCACCCTGATTGGCTGAATTTTCTTGAATTTTTTGATTTTCTGGGAATTTTTCTGAGCTGCTGAAGAATGGCGCTCCCCTGCCCTTGTTCTCATAGCACCAATGCTCCCTGAAGGTCTTAGATAGAGAATTATAATGCTCTGGTTCCCCTTACACTAGAGCTCCAGCCTTTCCTCTGCAAAAAACCTTCTAGATTTGTCTTTTCTGAAGTCCAGTCTCTGTTTTTTCCCTTGCTCAGCTTCTTTGTGCTTCAATACTTCTTCCTATTGGCCTTCAATACCCTTTTTTCTAAGGATTCATCTTCTTTTGTTTGTATTTTTTGACATTTGTCCTTACTTTGCAATTTGTCCTTCATGTTTTGGAGGCAATTTGTCGTTTTCTTCTCGTTTGTCTGAATGAGTGAAAAAATTGTAAGGGGTTCAAAGGTATTTTTCTACTTTTCTTTCTGATCTTTGAGTCATCTTTTCCAAGCTCTTTCTCCTTCCTTTTGAGTTTTTGGATTTCTGATTTCTTGTTTGATCGCAATAAGTGTGTGCTTTTTGTTTATGTGGAGTTTGCCTCCGGTTGCTTCAATCTCACAGATCTTATAGTTTGATTAGCATAGGAAGCTTTACATCCAATTGATCATTAGTCACATATAAACATTTAGCATTGTATTGGATTCCTTATGAGGACTATTGCATGAGGTCATTGCATCTTGGTGTTTGAAAGTGAAAGGAAAATCCTTCTCCTTCCCTTAAAATAGACATTCATTGAAAGAAATGACTGCTTATCATTTCTTATGCATGTTTTGGGAACTGAGTCATAATATCATCAGTATTCACTCTGATACACCTCTGAGTAAACAACAACCACTAAAATCAACACTTAACTAAAATTTATCAGACTTTTTACATCTTTGTTAGCAAACCTACATTAGTTTAAGGTGTAGGGCTTTGGAATAGGTTGAAAGGATAAATTTCCAAAGATATCAAACAAAATTAGTATCTTGCGGTAGGGAGAGTGAAATCCAATTGTCATATAGTCTTTCTGGGACCCTCCTCTCACACAGAGGTTACACACGAGGTCACACTCAAGAGAGCTATAGAGATTATCCCTCTATGGTTTGACTGATTGTAGTAGTTGGATCGTATTATGGGGGTCACTTGAAGGTATACCCACAATGTTGAGTGGAAGTCTTTCAAGTTGATTTCGGGCTATATACCTTGCCCTTACGTTCGGACTGTACTGTCGATTGTACCTGCCCAGGGGATGACTATGAGTTGGTGACCTTAGTAGCCACAATATTTAGGGTCTTACACAAGGTGACAGTGAAGGGAAGCCTCACTGTATCTGGAACAAACGTTGGTCAAACTCACTCGGGCTCCTTGGAGGGTAAATCCACAATTACTGCATGGAAGCTTGCACCAAGGTGTAAGTCCATTAAGCAGGTCACCAACGTAACTGATCCACCCACTCTATCCCTGCCCCTTCCTATTTTGATCTCGCGACGTTGGATTTCATCACCAACTAGTGGTTTCATCGTGGGAAGGTTTGTTTGATTGATTGCTTTTTAGATTCATAGCGTGTGTTGGTTGTATTACTTAGTAGACCTTAGGTCGAGTTAGTTTTAATGGCATTGAATCCCAAGAGTACCAATGGAGGAACCCCTTGTCCCAGGGAACCTTACACCTTTCCTTCTTTTGGAAACTTTGGTCCTCCATATGTTGCCACACTGAGTCTTCCAGGACTCACCATCAGATTACCAGTTTGGTTATTCCCCACTCTAGTTATCTTGAATCCTCCCAATGTTTCAGTTGCACCTAATAATTTAGATGTCAGTACACCACCCACACATCAACCTCACGTCGAATTTTTTCCTTCTTCGCCCATTAGGTCTCCTTCCATTTCTCCTTCTTCGCCTAGCAAAAGATTTAAAGCAAGTAGCCAGGTTGATCAGAAGAATAAGAAACAGAAAGAAAAGAAGAAGAAGAGCCTGAAAAAGACCAAGGCCCCAACAACATCAGATGTTGGATCCAAGCAACCAACTACTGTTAATAGTACTGGGAGTGTTGATGAGCTCAACAAGATTAAAATGAAGAATCTGAAACCCAAATTCCCTTGTAGCCTTTGTAAGGGTGACCACTTTCTGAGGGATTGCCCCAGTCTTATCAAGGTCTTAGAAATGTGGTCTTCCATGTCATCATCCTCTTCCGGTCATGCCAATGATACCCCATCAACTAGTGACATTAAGGCTAGTAAGAAGAAGACAACTGTCAAGTTTCCTTCCATGTTATGCAAGGGTGATCATTACTCTCACCTTTGTCCTCGTATGGACAAGGCTTCTTATCTTTTGGAAAAACTTCAACTTCCAAAAGGTTATCATGATATTTCCCCCAAATCATCATTAGTTGATGGACTGGTCAATCCGGTTCCATCCCTAGTTAGTCTGGTTGATCAGATGGTCAATCTAGTTTCCTCCTCGATTGAACCACGAACCCAAGTAGTTGATCCAATTTTGTTGTTGATCAGCCCCACTCTTCATCAAAAGAGTGTAACCCAAGTGGTCGATCCATTTTCTTCCTCGATCGATCCCTCTCTCCCGTTAGAGAGTGACACTAAAGTGGTTGATCCATTTCCACCCGTCGATCCCATTCTCCCCTTGGAGAATGAAATCCAAGTGGTCGATCTAGTTCTGTCATCGGTCGATCCCACTCCTCCCTTGATGAGTGCCAAAGTGACTAATCCAGTCCCTTCCTCGGTCAGTCCCACCCTTCATCCAAAGAGTGCCAAAGTGGTTGCTCTGGTTACATCATCAGTCAATCCCATTCTTCCTCTGAAGAGTGCCAAAGTGGTCGATCCAAGTCCACCATTGGTCTATCCTACTCTCCCTCTAGAGAGTAAACCCGATACTGCCCACATTTTTCTCATTGATACAGAATCTACCGTGCTGAGGGGCATTCCTCCTTCTCTTGTGAAACCCCCTCCAAGTAATGAGACCATCCTTTTTGATTGGGGTGTGCTAACTAGACCTCGTGTTCCCTCTCACATTCCTTTCCAGATTACAGTACAGGTTTGTGGTCGAGACGTTCCTCAAATGCTGATAGATGAAGGTGTATCCATTAGTATTTTGTCTTTTGTTGCTTGGTACTCTTTGGGTTGTCCGTAGCTTGCACCAGTTACACGGAATCTGTTAGCCTTTAACAGAAGAACCAACCAACCTTTAGGAACCCTTCTTCCGTTTCCTGTAACTTTGGGAGGGAAAACTGTCTTTATTGATGTCATGGTAGTCCAAGACCCCTTGGATTTCACTTTACTCCTTGGATGGGATTATGTCTATGCCATGAAAGCTATTGTGTCCACTCTTTTCCGCATGATATTTTTCCCTCACAATGGCAGAATTGTGACTATTAATTAACTTTCATTCATCGGTCCTGATTGGATTAACTCCCTAAATGGTTCTTATATGCATACAGTATAACCCCCACCGCATGTTAATTATGTGGCATTGTCTCCCATGCCTTCGACTTCCAATGATTTGAATCCGGTAGTTGACATGGTGATTTCTTCAGTAGGGCTATTGGAGCCTGATCTCCTTACCCCTGTCGCGGCCCTCGACATGTGTTCCTTCCGGACTGATTATCGTCCATCCAGTGAAGATCTCTTGGAAGCCATGACCGAGTTTTGTCCCTTGACATGGTGTCCTTCCAGAGCATTATCCTCTTAGAAGCCATGATCAAGAAGAGTGTACGAGCATAGTTTCTCTTCTCTATGGAAATATTGTTAAAAAATGAAACAGAGGCTTGAGCATAGTTTTCCTCTCTATAGCAATCTCGCGTTAAAAAATGAAACAACAATTTGGGGATCGAACCTGACACCCTGAGCATAGTTCTTTTCCTATGTCAAGCTCGTTAAAAAATGAACTGGTCGCCTCTCTTGAACCTTCTTTTCATCCACCCTTTTCTTTTTTCTCACCTATTAGAGAACTTGGTGACAACCTCATAATCGGTGAATGAATTGAAGCTTGGAGGGCATGTCTCCAGCCTTTGATGATCATTCTGGAGTTAAGCCACTAGCTTTCAAGCTGGGGACATACTAAGCTTAGTCTTTGTTCTTTCTTGTGCTTTTAAATACATGAGAAGGCATCCGGGTGAACTTTTATCTCTTTTTCGGACCTGTATGGATACATGATAAAGGAACCCCCTGGAGTCACCTTTAAGCTCTTTTCAGACTCTCTAAACATGAAAATATTGCCAAGTGATCTTGCTTCCTTTCCCACTCGTTAAAAGGTTTGAAAGGGCATCTTTCGAGTGATAATTTATCTATTTTTTGGACTCGCAAGACTAACATTACGAAAAAGGACAACACTGGAGTCTTGTTTAAGTCATTTTCAGACTCTCTAAAAATGAGAAACTACTGAGTTTACCTTCTATGGACTTGTTAAACAATCATGCATTGAAGGGCCCATATGGGACCGAACCCTTACTTCTTCTAGTTCATTAAACAAAGGAAGAGGAACTTACTGAAGGTGAGTTATATCGAGCATGTGTTACCCTCCTCGAGCTTGTTAAATTAAAAAGAGGTACACATCTATCTGGATGGGGGGAAAATTGAAGGAAGCAAGCCAAGCAGTTTTTGAGAACGTTACTAGTAACTCTTAGAGTCACCCTTGAACACAGCACTTTGTCTTTGCGCACATATTAATCTGCTGAACCTTTGCACTGAACCAATCCTCTGAGTTTTTCTTACTCCCTTGGGTCACCTGATGAAAGTTACAGTATCCACTACATCAACGTGTTTTGGTCCATGTCATGTTTCTGCTGTTGTGCCTCAGTGTTCAAGGGAAGTATCCGCCTCGAGAGTCAACCATCACAAATATCTTGTTTCAATACCCATGTCAGTCCATGTTCATTTGAACCACCAATTACATCTCTATGTCTGTTTCGTGTCATTGATGGGGGAATACATCAAGGCCCTCCTTCAACGAGTCTATTCCTGTCGACTTCAACACATTATCCAGGAACTAGACTTAGAAACCAGTTAGTACTTTGGGACCTGCATGCCTCAATGGAAGACCTCCTTGCGTTTGATAGTGGGTTTACATAATTGACCTCTGATCGGATGATTCCATGAATTTTTGACTTTAGATCATCTATTCACATTCATTGGAATGTACTAGGGTACCTTGGGAATCATTCACATCAATGGTGATTTCCCTCGTGCTTGTTAACGGTTTACATCATTGACCGGTAATCAAGTGGTTTATGCCATGTTCAACATTAGGACATCTATTCACATGGTTAGATTCGTACTACATCGGGATCGATAAGAAGACCCTGGGTTGAGTGATCACTCTAATATGTACTTTTCCCAAGTTGCGACAAAGTTTCTCTTGAACAATGACACATATACTGTCACATAGATCCACTTTGTATTGGTCGTGGCTATGTCTTGTCATCTCGTATATCCACTGTGTATTCTTCATGGCTACGATCATTTTAGGTCATAGGAGTATAGATCCACACTGTATCTTCGGTGGCTATACATTTTATCAATATAATTATGGATCTGCAGTGTATTAAATGGTGGCCATATCTTGCAAGTCTTTATCACCCAAGCATAGGTATGCTTGCCTTGGGTTTGAAACATGTCATAATATTTGTTGGATGTTTGTTTGCAACTTTTACCAGGTTATCCGAGTCAACACCCTTGCTTTAAAGATTTGTAAAGTTTTTCGTCCATCATTCTCTCTTCTGACCTCACACTTTCGGGGGCATTCTGTTACACATGAAATTTGCACACCTAGGTACTTCACCCTAAGTGTCGTAAAGTGTCATATAAGTGTCTCATACACCCTTGACACCATGGAATAACCTATGTCACAATCCCTAGTCAATGTGGAGGAGGGATATATTACATGAAGGCAAAAATACCAAGTGCACATGAATTATTATTAATATTCATGGAAAAGAAATTGATTAAGTGTGAGAATCAAGTGCACATGAATTATTATTAATATTCATGAAAAAGAAAGTAATTAAGTGTGAGAGTCCACCTCACATTTGGTTTCCTATTTTTTAGGGAAGGTGGAGGATCTCATGGATGGTTGAAATACTTCCTCCTTAAAATCCTTGAGAGATATTTCCTCCCCAAAATCCTTAATAGATATTTTCTCCCTAAATATCTTAGAGATCCCTTTCTTAGTGGATCTGATGATAGATCCTCTCCATGGTGGTTAAGCCTCAAAATCCTATATAATTAGGGGTTTCCATGGAGGATAAAGGGAGAAAGAAGTTTAGATATACCAAACTTATGATCTCATGAGAAGTGGAGGAGAATAATTAGTGAATCTATTGTCATTCTGATTGTGGAGCTTTTGAGTAAGGGTTTGGACAAGGAGAGCTTGGTGAAGTTGTTGCACTACATCCATGGTTGTAAGTAACACTTTGTTCTCATCAATATAATCAATGCTTGGCATGTTTCCTTCAAACTTGTACTTGTTCCATATAAGTTTGTCTACAGTAGATGTATGTATGTTTTAGATAATCTTAGTAGAGTAGGAAGTTGTTTGTACTTTTTTTTGTCTTGCAGGATCTACCAAGGAGCTCAAGATCGAAGCACATCCTGGACCTTGCAGGGACAAATGATGTCCATAAGGTACACACCTTCCTCCTTCTATTTTGTTCATCATCTTGTTTAGATCCAAAAGGAAGTCAATGTCCATGTTAAGCACCTTTTGTCTTAGAGTTAAGAGTCTAGCTCTCAAGAGGGAATCTACCTGTCTACAGGGAGATTTTCCTACAAAACTATGTGACATGATAGATGGAAAAGACTTTGGTTGTTCCCCCCTAATTCAGAGATCTAACCCAATTTCTCTCTTCATAAAATTTTTGAGGGCCTTAGCCCACCTGACTTGATTTTTAGTGAAGGATAGGAATGCTTGAAATTGGATGTCTCCAATAAAAGGACCAGGATTATCTCTGTTGTTGTCTTCCAAAATGAAATTATGGAAGTATAGCTCACACAAGAAATAATGTACTTTATCTTCTTGCTCCCTAAAACAAGACACAAACTTAGAGATAGTGGTGAATTTAATCATTTTACCTGCTCGAATAGCTTTCACCCTCAGCAACAGGTAGTATTCTAATAAAAAAAAAAGTATAATTGGTAGCAGGAGCCCTACAATTTATTTCATCAGTGTAGATATCACAAATCACTTTGATTTGCTCCAAAGCTTTTTCCAGTTGACCTTATACTTTCTTTGTCTTCCCTTGAGCCTTAGTCAGCTCAGCACATGTCTCATTTTCTATTGCTGACATGGTTTTGATTTTTTTAACAACTCTTTGGTGCTCTGTCATGGTCACCATTTCATCTCTAGTCTGAGTCAAGGTCTGTTGGGCTTGTACCAGTTCTGCTTCTAGTCTTTCAATGATGGAACTCTGATCCTAAAACTAAGATACCTCTTCAGTCTGACAGGATGTTTTTTTCATTACTGGAATTACTGTTTGAGTTTCTGCATCTGTGGTCTTTAGAGGAGTGGGAATTACTTCCTCAGTTTGGGAAACTGTTCCTCCTAGAATTTCTGATTGAGCCTCTGTTTCATATGCTCTGAAAGGAATTTCCTCTTCATTTTGAACAACTACCCCTTCTGTTGTTGTAGTCTCAATCTAGGTTTCCATTTCTACTATTTCTTAAAGGATATGTAGCTATGTCTGTGTTCCTATAGAACTCGTTTCGACTGCTCTCCTAAGAAGGGGGTTCCTTCCCTGTGCTCTATGTCTTTTGGTCTTATTTCTTTCATGGATCTTATCGGCTTGCTCTAGTTGTTTTCTTAATTCCTTGATAATTTCCTTAAGCTTGCCAACTTTCTTCTTTAATATTTTAATCTTTTTAAACCTTTTCTTCAACAACTTGTTCTCCTATTTTAACTTTCTAATTCTGTTGTGGATTTTTCCTGATTTCTGTTTCTATGAGATGTCAGGATTTTACTCACCTTGATCTGTCAATAGTGGCTCTTCTACTTTTCCTACCAGGGTATTTATCTCAGTATGAGATTCTACTTGTGTTGTATCATATGGGAGTGACATCTCAGTGTCAGGGAAATCTTTAGCAGGGTTCAAAGGAGAGGTCAGCGCCTTGTTTTCTTCTGGCCTATTTGCATCTCTGCTAATTGAGGTCCCTAAAATCCCTAGAACCTGAGTTATCTCTACCTCATAGATTTTCAAAAATTGTTCTATGAGGTGTCCCAAGGCTGGCTGAGTATTTTCCTGACTATTTCCTTGTGGTGTTTATTCTAGTTGCTCAGTTCCCTGAACATCTCCCTGTAAGGGCTGCTCTGTTATGTCCTAAATTTCTTCAGGTTGTTCTATTGTATCGTGAATTTCTTCATGACGTCTTATCTATCTGCTTCTTCTTTTTCCTTCAATGGGGGATTTAGGAGAAGCCTTTTCTCTTTTTCTCTCCCTCGTTGATGCCTCTTCTTGTGAGGTCTGAGTCTCTCCAAGTTGGACAGGGTCTGCCTCGACTTCAGGTTGAGGAGGTGAAACTTCCATTTGGGCAGTAGGTTCCCCTTCCTGTGCTACTTCAATTCCCTGGGTTGGGTATTCATTCTGTAATTCAAGTTGCTCTAATTGTAAGGGCCTATTGGCCTCAATAAGAGCCCCCCATGTCATTTGAGTTTGACTTAGGGCCTTATTTACTATCATTTTTACCAATCCATGGTGGATGATGATAGTAACATGATCTTTTTCCTTTTGTGTTCTTATAGCAACCTCATGTAACATAGCATTTAGAAAAAATGGTTAATTGATTACTAACCATTTTTTGAGCTCAACTAGTAGTTTGAGGTGGCATGGGAAGATCGCATCATATATTCCATCGTAGGTGATATACCTCTGTATGACACCTTCCAGTTTTTTCCAGGGTTTGTTGAGAGTTCTGGGGTTAAGTCCCTTTCCCTTTTTATCTAATTCCTCTCTAGGGTCTATGAAGGATTCTACAGTTTCTTTAAGCATTGTATATCTTCCACACTAGTGTATTCCTATGTTAGGAAGGCCCGTAACCTCTGCTTCGATTTCCTGAGTGACTAGAATTTGTATATCTCGAACCATGTGGGTTTCTCCCTGTAAGTTTTGAAAGAATTATATCGTGATGTCTGTAACGTATCCCTGCAACCGATTGAAGTACTCTGTCCACCCCAGATGATGTATGATTTCTCTTGCATGATCAGTTACCTGTAAGAGTGTTGGTTCCCATCGCACACTTCGGCCTCCCATATTTCTATAAGTAGGTGAGGACGACTAACGTACCTTGTTGCATCTTAACTCAACCATATTTTTGAAAACAATAGACATAGAAAATATAGAACACCATTGTCTGTATATAGAAAAATGTGCATTTTTTTAATTACTATATTCATTGAAATCTATCGGTAAATGTGTCGGGCATCTACCCCTCGATAAATGGAAAGGTCGACCTCGACTGTCAAATGTATGAGTGTAATAATGGTGGGGAGTGACTGTGAGGTGTGATTGCTATGTCGTCGTCATCGTTGGAAAAGACAATCATTAATAACTTTCAATCAAGCACTTTAACGATACTAACGATAATCATCACTTTGTGTGGGAAATTCAAATTATTGTACCCATGGTAGAAACTGTTTGAGGAAAAAGATTCTGAATGATTTTAAATTTGTTCACATGTTAAAATTTTCCACATATCATAATGTTGTTACTCTCCCCTTTTTTTATTAGATATATCCAGAATGATAGCCTCAATGTTTAGAAAAGGAAATCGAAAAACACATTAAAACTTAGCGTATTTAAGGTATACTTCAATACCACAGGCAGAGCCACTGCTCCTAGCAGGCGTCCATAGCCTCAACAAGGTTTCCTTTTAACCCATAGATGAGCCCATATCCTTAATAAATGGTTTGAATTGTCTTTTCCAAAGAATACCATTATCCTGGTTTGGTAGCTAGATGATGATAATGCCACTCACTAGATCGTAACCTAAGTGAACAAGTCGACTCATGATGAGATCTCTTGTCCTTTGATGAAAAAATGCCAAAGGCCATTTCCATGGTGTGGTAGCCATAGTGGCAATTCCACTTATGTTATTATCTGATGAACATGGTAGGTTGGCTCGTGATGAGACCCCCTATTCTTTATGGCAGAAGATTATTACTTTGTCAAATTTATTTATTTTTATTTTTTTTAGAGCTCTATCAAGGGAGGATCATATACTCATTAAGAGTGAGGGATGGAATACGAAGTGAATGTATTATGATATGAAATCAATTATCATTCAAGTATATGTAGATATATAAGGGAAAGAAACAAATTATGGTGGTTAATGAATTGTGAAATTTTTTTTTTAAAGGATTCAGAGAAATTAATCCAGAAATAGATTATTAAGGTATGTTAAATGATCCACACCAAATGAAAGATTAGATTTAGTGATGAAGAAAAGGAATCGGTGAAGGTCATACCCAAAGGAGTGACTGGCATAATCAATGGCATGTTTTAAGAAAGGAGCCACAATAAGAAAAAAAATCGTGAAAGGAACAACAAAGGAACATCAATCATTCTTTTAAAAGGAACGACAATCGTAATTTTTTGTGGACGATATTACGTATGAAGGGAACAACATTCATTCTTTTCGAAGCAATGACAATGGTTTGCAAAGGAAAAAACAATCGTACGAAGGTAACAACAATTGCTCTTTTCAAAGGAACGACAATCATTTCATTTTGAGTGAAAAAGATTATGTACGAAGGGAACAACAGTGATTCTTTTCAAAGGAACGACAATTGTTTCATTTTGAGTGAACAACAATGATGATCACCCATCTACTTAAGTGATTAAAACTACCACATGCATTTTTTTTCAGTGAATCTATAATTGATTAGTCATCAAATAAATTCATTCAATTACTATGGTTAAGTTTATGCAATAATTGAAGTATTAGATGGTCTATAAGAATGTTTATTTTCTTGTAAAAACAAGGGTTATATTTGTTGAGTTTTTGTAATGCAGGATAAAGGTAAAGAACATAAAAGAATGTTTAATTATATTCATTATAGTCATATATTCTAGTTTTTATTTTCTTAAATGACTTTCTTATAAAAAGAAGAGATAAAATCTCAATCAAATCTATAAAAAAAACTATACACAATATATACAGTAAAAAAAAAAATTCATCATTTATGGAGTTGAGGTTGTTGGGTTACCTTCCCAGCCAACCAAAATCTGAACAGTAGGTTCCTTACTTACTTCTTGGTAGAAGGATTCTTTTGAAGGTGGCTGATGGTAAAGTCGTATCCAGTGTCCATTGACCAAAAAGGGAGACCCATACCTATTGATGGCAATTAAAGTGATAGTGCCATTATCATGAACTTCATTAATTTCATATGGTCCCAACCACCTTGTCTGTAATTTTTCAAGAAAATCCTGAAATATGGAATCATAGAGGAGCGCCCAATCACCTTTATGGAAGGATTTCTTCTTGATATGTTTATCATGCCAGTTCTCTCTCTTTTGTTGAATGACACCTGTGCGCTCCAAGGCGGACATGCGTGCTTCATCCAATTCATTGAGCTATTGTAGGTGTTGTTTATGCACCTCTGTGAGATCCAGTCCAATCTCCTGGGCCATCCTTAGAGTCTTAATCTCAAATTCAATTAGAAATATAGGTTCTTTATCATAGACTAAATGATAAGGAGAGTATCCAGTGGTGTTACGCCATGTTGTGCAATAAGCCCATAAGGCATTTGGGAGCTCAGTAGCCCAATTTTGTCAATTTGTTGAGATCGTTTTCGTCAAAATATCCTCCAAAACTTTATTGGTGCTTTCTACCTGTCTGTTTGCCTGTCGATGGTATGGGGAATTAAATATGTGCTTAATATGATAATTTTTCAGGATGGTCGTGAATCTATGAGCTGTAAATTGTGAACCCCCATCAGTGATTACTTCCCTGGGTAGTCCATAGCATACAAATAATTTTAAAATAAATTTGATGACTACTTCCTATGTTGTGTTTTGTAAGGCTTCGGCCTCTACCCATTTGGTCACATTGTCTATTGAAACTAGAATATAGGCCTTCTAATTTGACTTCAGATTGAAGGGGCCAACGAAGTCTAGTGCCCATCTCTCAAATGGTTCTGTGACTACTTGTGCTTTTAGAGGCATTTCATCAGCCTAACCTAGTTTTCCCATTCGCTGACAATTGTCGCAGGTTTGGACATATTTATTTTCATCTCTGAATATTGAGGGCCAATAGTAGCTCATCTATAAAATTTAATGTCCAGTCCTGTGATCTAGAAAATTCTTGTTGCAGGGCTCATCATGTCCTACCTTCAGTATGTCATAGATTTCGTCATCTCGTATGCATCTACGTATCTGGAAATTAGCGCATGTGTGAAAGAGATATCCATCGATCCAAGTGAATTGTCCGCTATGCTGAACGATTAGTTTTCTTTCCCTTGATGATAGATGTTTCGGTAATGTCCCCACTATCAGGTAATTTTCCACATCAGCGTACCAGGGTGGTTTAGAAGTAATGGAAAAAAGATGCTCATCTGGAAATTGATCTTCAATTGTCAAGGAGTCATCCATTTTGGGTATGCAAGACAAGAAGTCTGCAACAAGATTTTCTCTTTCGGGTCGATCTTTGATGGTGATGTCAACTTCCTGCAATAGCAATAACCATCTAGTGACCAATCCATTAGTATTAGGTTTATTATCTATATATTTAATAGCAGAATGATTAGTATACAGAATAACTAGATAGCTTGTTATATAATGACGAAATTTATTGATGGCTTGTATAACAACTAAAAATTCTTTTTTTGTGACTGTATAATTAGATTCAACGGGAGTGAGATTATTGCTGATAAAATAAATAACATAGGGTTTCTTGTCTTCTTCCTGTCCAAGGACAGTGCCTATGGAAATATCTAATGCATCGGTGGAGATGTGAAATGGTATTTTCCAATTTGGTCATCTTAACACCGATGTTGTTGAGATCATCTTCTTGAGTCCTGCAAATGCCACATGACACTTGTCATATCACTAAAACTCCACATTACTAGTTAAATCATGTAAAGGTGAAACAATTCTTGCAAAATTTTCCATAAATCTGTGATAGTATCCTGAAGCGCCAAGGAAACTACGTACCTCAGTTTGTGTGCATGGTGTAGGTAGATTAAGAATTACCTCTATTTTTTCTAGATCTACCCTAATTCCATCTGCATAAATATAATTCCCTAGCACCACACCTTCCATCATCATCATGTGACATTTATCGTGGCTGAAAAATAACCTGGTAGTGATGCATCATTCCAACACCTTTTCCATATTGTCCAGAGCTTGATCAAAGTAGTCGTCATAGGGTGTGAAGACATCCATGTAAACTTCAAGCCCTTCGTTAATCAAGTCGATGAATATGCTCAGAATTTCCCTCTGGAATGTGGCTAGAGCATTACATAGTCCAAAGGGTAATACTCTATATGCAAAGGTACCCCAGGGGCATGTAAATGTAGTTTTATCTTGATCTTCTGGGCAAATCTGGATCTGATTGTAGCCACTAAATCCATCTAGAAAGGAAAATAATTTCTTCCCTGCTAAAGTATACAGAACCTGATTGACAAAAGGTAAGGGGAAGTGGACATTTTGGGTGGATTTTTTAAGTTCCCTGTAGTCTACACAGATTCGCCATTTTCCATTTTTCTTAGGGGCGATTACTAGTGGGGAAACCCACCGATTATCCGAGATAGGATATATAAAATCTATGTCCAACAGTTGTAATTATTCTTTAACAATATCCTTGAGATGGGGATTCAATCTTATTTGGGGTTATCGGATAGGTTGGGCATATTTCTCAATATAAATATGGTGTGTGCAGAGTTGCAGATCAATACCTTTCATGTCATAATACTCCCAGGAAAAAGCTTGCTCATATTTAGAAAGGATTTGAATCAGTGTTTGTTGTTGTTAGGCATCTAAATTGGCATTAATGTTCAGAGACCTCTGTGGTGCAATCTCAATTGATTTGTTGTTATGAACAACGATAGTCAGGATTTGTTGTTCCATTAAATCTTCGAGTGAGTCTCCTTGTGCTTCACAATCTAGAAAAACTTTGACCATCTAGCACGTAGGGTTACTCACAATGGCTAGGATGTTAATAAACCCACTGATCATGTCATCCTCTAATTGGTTCTTGAGTCTAAGATCTTATTCCAACATGAGAGGGGCTCGTAGATCCTTTTTTGGATATCTTGGTGGTGGCAACTATGGATATACGATAATTGGGCTCGGCTTGGCTGGAGGATATAAGATGAGATTTTTTGTAACACCTCCTCTAGCAATTGTCATATTACTCGAAAAACATCCGATGTATGCATCTTCCATTGCAATCCATGGTCTTCCCAGTATTAATGGATGCCCTTCAAGTCCACTTCTTGGGTTGATTATAAGGAAATCTACATGATATTCCCAGGAGTCAACTAAAATTTCTATATCATGTAATGTGCCGACTGGTCTAACCACTGATCGATCAACCAACTGTAACATAATTGGGTTAGGCTCGAAGGAGTCAAAACCTAGGTTGTTGCAGGTTTCCATAGTCAGGATGTTGATGGTCGCCCCTAAATCAACTAGTGTATTTGGAAAAGAACAACCCTGGATCTGAACTGTTACTATGGGTTTCCCTGGATCTGCATATTTGACTGGTTCTTGTCTACCCAAAATTAGATCAGACAAGGCTCCTACCACATGAAAAGTTGATGATGAATTTTTAATTTATCTAACAGGCTTCGTTCCACATAGTTCCTTGATTGTCTTTGCATAAATTGGAATGTCTTACAGAGCCTGCATGAGTGGGATCTTGACATATAAATTCTTGAGTTCCCTTGCAATGTTGAAGTTAGGATACACGACAGGTTTTTCTATCATCAATATTTCTGGGAACGAGGGAGGAGGAGTTTCATCCTTATTGGGATCCTGTGATTTGACTGTGTTTCCTCCCTACTCTGTTTCTTCTGTTATGACCACAGTCGAAGGTGTTATTGTTGGTTGTATGTTATTTCCATTCTCCTGCTATTGGAAATTGTTACTTTCTTCAGGAGAGATTATACGCCCCGATCTCAACTGGAGTTCATTGCACCCTACCGAGCTAGTTTCCCTTTCCCCATTCTCCATAATCTGGGCAATCTATGTTGGTATGTTATTGGGATTTGGGTGAGGTTGGGCTGGTAATTGACGGCGTAATTGTGGTTGAGGGTTCTGGGGTAATTTGATTGGGGCTTGAAAAGTGGGTTGGGTTTGAGGGGCCATCCCTATGGGTTGATTGGTTATTCCCATTGGGCGCTGCCAATTTTGGTTCCAATTTGGGTTTTGGGAAGCTGTGTTGGACCACTATGAAGGGTAAGAGTTGTTGTTTGGGTTTTTCCAATATGGGGTAGAGTATTGTACATTGGGCTAGGGGGGATTTGCAGCTGGTTGATTCTTCCAGATGGGATTCGTAGCGGTTTGGTCTGGCCAAGTGGGATTTGCAGCTAGATATTGCCGAGGATGCCAGTTTTGATTAGTAAATGGTTGGCCCTACCAGGTGTTTCCACAATTTTTTTGCTGATTATACTGTCCAGAAAAGAAAGAGGAGGGGTCATGTAGTGTACCTGGAGGTTGGGCTTGCCATTGGCGATGTTGAGCCATCAGGTATAATGGTTATGTTTCCTCTTCTAATTCTCTAAAGACAACTTTTAGTCCAGGGAGAGATGGACATTTCTCCATTTCATGATCTTTGGCACAAATAGCGCAAACCCAAACCACATCCAAAGGACATTCCCTTGGACCATGTTTTTTTTCGCATCTGTGGAAAAATATGGCCAAATTCTATTTTGTTTCTTCTTGTTTCTGTTTGGCCTGCAATACATCCAATTGTGTAGTCAGAGTGCTCAAAATATCAGTTTTGAAATTTTCTAAGAGATTACCAACTTCAACTCGGGTAACTCCTCCACTGGTAATATTGTTATTTCTGGTGAGGGGAGTTCGCATTCCCAATCTGGTCCATGTACTTCCACGTGAGCACTTGATGCACAATAGAATGATGTTATCATAATTTTATTGATAAACATCACCCTTCCCCATTAAATTCGATGTTTTTTCCCATTCATATTTCATTCCTTTTATCAAAGTGGCTTTGAGAACATGCACTTGGTAATGTACCATAAGGAGATCTTTGCAGATTATATTGAAATCTTTCAACATATTCCTCTAATGTCTCATTTTCTTTTGCAGTCATTTGAAAGATTTCATCTTTTAGGTCCCTGGTTCTACAATAATCCTGGTATTTTTTCAAGAAGGCATGTTTCATCTCATCCCATGAGTTTATAGCTATGCCTCCCAATAGCATAAACCAACACAAAGATGCCCCTTTCAAAGTGGAAGGGAATAGTTTTAGTTTTTGGGGTTCAGAAGTGTAATTGTAACCCCTACATAGGACATCAAATTCAAATAAGAATGCATCTGGGTCTTCTAAAATCAATCCATGAAAGGTTGGCAGATTCTGCAAGGGAATTGCTTTCATGGGGGAATTGGCGACTGGATCAACTATCGGATATTCTAAGGTGGAGTTATGGGGTTGTTGTTGATTTGGTTGTGCCATTTGGTCGTAGATATGCCAGTCATCTTCGATAATTTCTTGATCTGGGTGTTCTCTTGATTTATTACTTGATCCCCTAGGGGATTTGATTGCACTACCTCTATTTGGGATTTCAGGTATGCCTTCTTCTTTCACAGGAGATTCAGGATCAGGTGGGGGTGATGGGTTTTCCTTGGAAACCCCACTGCTTTCTCCTTTTCCTTCCTCTATATTATGATAATTTCCCTCGTCTAAAGGGTTGAGGGGTGGAAGATCTATGATTTTAAATCTCTTCTCAGTCCCTCTAGGTTTGTTGTGAATCTCAGCGTGGGTTGCAACTAGTGAAACTACTACTTGAGGGATTCAGGTAGATCCTTTCATAGGTCCAACCTAAGATTAAGATTCCTCTTTTTGGATGATATTGTCTATGAAAGTGTTTCTCCCAGGGAGCACCGAACCCTAGGCTTTGGTAGCTTTTGGTGGAGGTTTCAGTTTTTCACGATCTTTTTTCTTCGTCATACACACTTCACTCAAAAATTTCAAAAAACACCTATATAACCTCTAAGTATCAGCTGGAGGTAGGCTCTAGCATAAGCATCTTACTTATTTCCTGTGTAGGTTCTTACCTTTCATCTTCAACACCTCATCCTCCAAAGCAACAAACTATGCTATCTTTGACACTCTCCCTAACAATGGCGCCAAAATGTTGGTCTCTAAAGATGTCTTAAAAACAACCTTAGTTTAACATTAATTTATCAACCCGAGGATTTGTCTTCTATTTCAAGAATATTAGCAAAGTCTATGCAGACAGCTCGTAGAGGATAAAATCATGTAGCAAATTTGAGTTTATCAACAATCAAGTTTCTCACACATTCATTAAGTTTCTAAAGCTAAGATCCTATTGAATATGATCGAAATCTGTTCTATTGTGTGTTATGAATTGCATGCATGAATTGAATTGTTGAATCGATCTAAATAAGGGACAAGAATTGAATCTGACATTAAATGCATAAATTGATCTAATTAAGAAACAATAATTGAATCTATGAAAACATGCTGACCTATTGATGACTATCTAATCTACTGGAAAGAAATAACTAAATACTGTAAATTGAGAGAGAACAATAATTGAACAACAAATGCTAACTAAGTAGAAGGAACAACAAACGCTAATTAAGCAAAAGAAATAGAAAATGCTAATTTAACATAAAGGAACAACAATTGCTAATTTAATTTAAAGAAACAACGCATGTGAAAATGAGAGGAACTGTCAAGTAGTAAACTACAACAAATGGAATCTGGAATAGCAATCAACAACATTCAAAGGAAAGCATCTATCTTCTACAAGAAAATAATATCAAAACATTAACACGCTTATGAATTATCTTAATGTTGATAAAAAGGATTTAATGTTAGAAATAGAAATCAAACTAATAAAATACATATGAAGACAGTAACTCCTTCAAACTAGGCCCTCAGTCCTCAAAAGCACTGCTACTAGAAACTTGGTATAGGAAAATGATGGAAACGTTCAAAATCTTTATTAATTCCATAACTGAGACAACATTTATAGAAATTGTTCACACAGAGTAATTATGAATTCTGAATGCTTAGATACAATTCTTATATTATCCTTTCGAGGATTCACTACTCTTTATATATTACAAAATATGGGTAAATAAAGATATCCTGAGGATCGAGAGATCCTCACGATCGCTATTACTATTTTTGAAATTTACAAAATAGAGAACTAATCTCTCTTGAAACTACTTTACGCTCCATATCTTTAGCCTCCAATAGTTTGCACATCTTCGAAATCTCTTCTACTATCATGTGTTTACTAAGATTTACCCATTCCTGTAACAAAATCAAACAATTCCAATCATATTTTAAAATTTATGAACTTCAACTCAATGATAGTTCTAGAAGACATTTTACTCATTTCCTATCCTATTTTATTCCTAAGTAACAAAAAATTCAGTGGAGATGATGTCATAAATCATGGAAATGAGGAGAATATATGTACCTTTTCATAACCCAACAGTGACCCATCCTAGTTCTGTGTAGAACCATGGGCTCTAAACTTGAATTTTGTCCATTTTTTTGTCCATGGGATCATGGATGTAGGCGTAGTGTGACTGTGAAGTTACTAGAGACGTAGACCATGACTAGTATTCATGTCTGGTTGCGAACGTTATTGTAGACTGGTAGTATTTTCATGACATGACTTGTAGAAATTTTCATGGCAGTTTTATGGCAACTTTTGCGATAGCAATAGTTATGGTAGAATTTTTATGACCAATTATTGGGGTCGTCGTATTTATTTGGATTATTGTCAGTGGCTTGAATGACCACGGTTGATTTTAAAATTGAAAGTATGAAATTCCTGTACACTCCCACTATTTATGCTACCAACCTGATGACTGTATGCCGCCTTAAATGGGACACGAATCTCCCATTGAAATGCGACTGAGTGGGCAGTAATTGACCACAAAATACCTTTAAACTGTGATTTTTCTTGGCCCCTGGATGTTGGACTGTGTTGGGTGGTTCATTGGACCCGTTTTCCTTAAGGGTTGACTGAGCATTGTGGTCAATTGGATGATATCACCTTAATTACAGACCATGCCTTTATCCTGGAAGGGACTGTAGTGGTGACAACAATATCCTCAGTTGCACGCTTGGTTTAAATTTCCTTATATCTCTCCTCATGGGTACCTTGTGGACAACAAGTGTAAGAGTCAACAAGTTGGTTTTAATATTTCTTTTACTGTTAGATAGCGGTCATAATGTATTATTGTTACAGTGTTAGAATCGTATATGGGAATTGGTAGCATGTGTATATGTTAGTTAAATTGTTAATGCAGATTGTGTTAGAATATTATATGGGAATTGATAGCATGTATATATATTAGTTAAATGGTTAATGCAGATTATGTTAGAATGTACTTAAGGTTACTTAGATTCGATTTCAACACTTTAATATTTGATGCAATATCATTTTAATGCTTAGATATATGTTACCAATGCTACAACCTCAACAACAATCTACCTTGTTCTAGTTAGTGTTTAATAACAACAGTCAATCTAATGTTTCATAACAGCAAGCTATTTGTTTTAGTTAGCGTTTAATAATAACAAGACCACTTTATTTTATTAATGTTTCAATTAATGATTAAAATCTTTCTAGGATTGAGATTTGAATACTTAATTAAAAGTGAAGAAAATATAGAAGAATCAAGTGATTTAAATATTGAGGATTATATGAATTGAATGCTATTAACAACTATCTCTTAAGGGTATTATTGAAGTTCAAAAAGAGAATGATGACCTTAGTAATAAACTATTACAATGTAAAGATTGATAACACTTTATATCTTGCATTAGTGTACATACCTCTTATATCTATGTCAACATGTGACTTCTCGTTATTGCTATTATGAATGATTTTATTAGTTTCATATAATGGATGCATAATGTAAAAGTGTTGTTAAAGTTCTTGTATTGATTAAGAAGATGGAGTTTCTTATGGGTTCTCATAATGAACATATAATTATAGCTTCTCTTCACATACCCCTAGAAGATTTCCTTAAAAACAAGATATAGAGTTAAGCTGCATGAGATTAAAATGTATTACTGCTCTTGATTTATGATTCTTTATGAGATGACTTTTTACTCATTTACACTCATTGTTGACTTAGCATATTTAGTTTGGGTCTTCTTGTGTTGGGAGTGATGTAGACAACTCCTTGTTCCTTAGAACAGTCGCCAGCCTTGAGACCTTAAATGGTCAAAATCGATGGGAACCTGGGCTTGAGCATTGCTTATGTGTCCTGGAGGTCCTAACCATTGGAGGGTAGGACGGGCGGGTAGTCATTCTTATTTTCATTGATTGAATGTCATATATTGCTTCCAGGTGATTGATGTGCTTCTATGTTTGGTCTCCATGTTGTTGTTGCATGAGTTGCTTACGCCTTGTTCGTAGTCGTGTTGCAACATAGAGTATAATGTCTTTATTACCCTTGTCCACATGCACACACAAAAAAAAATTGCACTTGTTATGTGAGGCTTGGTGTCGTAACGAGGAGGTTCATTACATATGGTATCAGAGCCGGTTCAACCCGCGACCTGGGATCACTATATCTTTCGTTGATGTGATTGATTTTACTGTTGCTAATCAAGTTGACTTGTGTTCATGCAGGTAATGATGGTTAGAGGACATCGCGGAGGCAGATGATGGGGTGCTAGGGGAGGGGGCATCACACCTCCAGTAGCATCCACACCAGAGGGAGTTAACCCCCAGGGAGATGAGCAAGTTGTTAGGCAGGAGCATATAGCAGTTGGTGATGTGGTCGGAATGATGAGATCTTTTCAGCGCATGACCGAGGCATTGATCAGCCATTTGGACAGAGATGAGGCCAGAGCGCTGGCACCCACTGAGGTTCCACTACACGCTCCGGTCAGTACTGGTATCATTCACCATGAACTCGAGAAGGTCAAATTTCCTGAGTTCTTTGGTGCCTCGGACGACATAGCCATCGAGGCATGGTTGGAGAACATGGTGATGTGCTTCGCACTTTGGGATTATACCTCCAACATGAAGGTCCACATGGTGGTCTTTCAACTGAAGGGGAGTGCTCTTCTATGGTGGAAGACGCTCCTACCATAGAAGAACATGGATGTCGAAAACGTGTCATGGGAACTATTCAAGGAACGGTTTCGAGAAAGGTATCTTTCAGAGGAATTCATTGAGTGTTAGCTCAATGAGTCCAATGCCTTACAACATGGAGGTCGTATGGTTCCTGAGTACAAGGCTCATTTTATGGAGTTGCTCCAGTATGCTCCACACCTTAACACTGAGAAACTTAAGGTCAACAGGTTTGTGTTCGGCCTTAACAACAGCCTATGTGAAAAGGTTAGGATTTTGATGCCTCAAACCTTGCATGATGTCATCCAGAAGCCCCTCATAGCAGAGGAGGAGATTATCAGTGGGGGTCAGACCAGGACTCTAGCGATACCAGTAGGGTAGGTTTCATCTAGAGCACAGTAGCATCAGACACCAGGGAGACATACGCTGGGATATCGTGGCTTCCAAAGGGGATCCACTTTCACTACACCCCGACGACTGACACCTCAATAGCGGACACCTTTTTGGGGACCACAGCATTAGCAGTAGCACCGCCCGCAACAATAGTAGTTTAGGCCTGTTCAGCAGAACAGACCAGTGTTCCAGGCCAATGGGCCGTCATTTTCTAATTCGTGTACCAGGACTACTGGGCCAAAGAAGGGGTGTTGAACATGTGGGGAGCCACACTACCAGCGTGAATGTCCTGTGGAGAGGACCAGAGCGTCCGGATCAGTTGGATCCACTATTGTGGGTGATATGGGCACGACCCATCGGATTCATGCAGTGATGAATAACCTCCAGGTAGAGCATCAATCGACTGTGCTCGAGATGACAAGTACTGTCATTGACCAGACCCTTAGTATTTTGATATATCCTGGTGCTACCGAGAGTTTCATTTTTGGTGCAGCGCTAAAAAGGATTAAGGTAAAGGCAGTCGAACATGACAAGTTTAGCTTCATGGAGATGGCTTCAGGAGCCAAACAGAAGGTTGGAGGAAAGGTTACGGGCTATGTCCTTAACCTGGGAGAGTTTGTCACAAGGGCCAACCTGTACATCATGATATTAGGATCTTATGACGTCATGATTGGTATGGACTGGTTGGAATCGCATGAGGCGATACTCAACTATAAGACAAAATGGTTGATCTTGGTCGATGATGAGGGACAAAGACGTGTGATTGTAGGATGGAACCAAGGAATTTCCCTGAGGTTTATCTCTTCCTTGCAACTTAGGAAGAGCATGCGCAAGAGGTGCAAGCTTTATGCAATCCTTGCGTTAAACGAGAAGGGAGTAGTGGAAGGTCTAGAACACCTTCCGGTGGTGAAAGAGTTTGCGAGCATATTTCCAGAGGAGTTACCTGGGATGTTGTCGAAGAGGGAGTTGGATTTTACCATAGACATGAAACTGGGGACTGAACTGATAGCAAGAACGCCTTATCAGATGTCAACCCCAGAGTTACAAGAGTTGAAAATGCAATTGAAGGAGTTGTTAGACCTGGGACTGATATGTCTTAGTGTGTCACTGTGGGGTGCACCTGTTATTTTCATACGAAAGAAGGATGGATCGTGGAGGCTTTGCATTGACTATCGTCAATTGAACAAGGCCAGGATCAAGAATCAATATCCATTGCCGAGGATTGATGATCTGTTCAATCAAATGAAGGGTGCGACGGTGTTCTCAAAGATTGACTTGCGATCAAGATACCACCAGTTACAGATTAAGGAAGATGACATCCCTAAGACTGCCTTTAAGATGAGGTTTGGACATTACGAGTTTACTATTTTACCGTTTGGACTAACAAATGCCACAGGGGTATTTATGAGTTTGATGAATGGGGTGTTCCGAGAGTACTTGGACAAGTTCATCCAAGTATTCATTGACGATATTTTGATCTACTCTCAGACGACGGAGGAGCATGACGAGCACTTGCGCTTGGTTCTACAGTAACTGCGAGAGCACAAATTGTATGGGAAGTTGTCCAAATGCTCTTTTTACCAATCGGGGATTCACTACTTAGGGCATGTCATCTTCGGTGAAGGCATCGCCATGGATCCAACCAAGGTCGAGGCTATTATGGAATGGCCTGCACCAACGAATGTCCCGGAAGTGTGTAGCTTCATGGGTTTAGTAGGATACTATCGACGATTCGTTGAGTGATTTTCAAAGATAGCAAGTCTGATGACAGAGTTGTAGAAGAAGAACAAGAAGTTTGTATGGACCGAGAAATGCGCAGAATCATTTTGGAGGCTCAAGGAATCATTGACAACAAAACCAATACTAAAGGTCCCTGACGTGGACATGGACTACTTGGTATACACTGACGCATCCAAGGAAGGCTTAGGCGGAGTCTTGATGCAAGACAGACGAGTAATCGCTTACATTTCAAGAAAACTAAGAAGGCATGAGGAGAACTACGTGACTCATGATTTGGAGTTGTTATCCATCGTATATGCCTTGAAGGTTTGGAGACACTACCTTGTTGGACAAAAAATTGAACTAAATACTGACCATTGTGGACTACAACACATATTTACGCAAAGTGACATGAACGCACGATAGCGACGTTGGTCGGAATTACTTAGCGAGTATGACTTCAAGATTACTTACATAAAAGGAACAGTGAACTGAGTGGGGGATGCATTGAGTCGGAGACCACACATCTTTTCAGTGTTGCCTCTTCAGACAAATCTACGTGAAAAGATTCTAACTTTACAGTGTGGTGATGACTGGTACAAAGAGGTCGAGGGTTTTATCGGACAAAACACAATGATGGTACCACAATTTGAGGGATTTTCATTTGATAGCGATGGTTTATTGAGGTTTAAAGGTCAGATTTACGTACCGCCAAATGACGAGTTGCGGATTTTGATCTTGAGCAAGGCTCATAGAGCAGTTTATATGGCTCACCTGGGAATCACGAAGATGAGGGCAGGCCTTAAACCCTTATTCTTCTGGAAGGGAATGAAGGCTGACATAGTCAACTATGTGGCCAGATGTCTAGAATGTCAGTAGGTAAAGGCTGAACATGGACACCCAACAAGATTACTACAACCGCACGCTATTCTGGAATCGAAATGGGAGGTTATTTCGATGGATTTTATTGTTGGATTTCCACTGACAGCAAGGCGACATGACTTGATTTTCGTAGTAGTAGACACTCCGACGAAGAGTGCTCAATTTATTCCTGTGCATATGAGGTATCAGGCACCTGACATAGCTAGATTTTTCATCAGTGAGATTGTGAGGTTGCATGGCATGCCTAAGAGGATTATATCCAATTGAGGATTGATGTTTACTGGACAATTTTGGACGAGTTTCCAAGAGGCCTTAGGAACCCAACTTAAATTTAGTACTGCGTATCACCCAGAGATTGACGGACAGACCAAACGAAGGAGCCAAACCTTGGTAGACATGTTGTGCATGTACGTGATGGACCAAAAAAAGCGTTGGGAGGAATTCTTGCCACTAGTGGAGTTCGCTTAGAACAACAGTTACCAAAGCACCATTAAGATGGTGCCTTTTGAGTTTCTTTACGGGCGACTGTGTCGGATGCCCTTGAGTTGGGATTAGCTTGAGGATAGGGTCCTAGTGGGACTAGAAGTGATCCAATAAATGGAAGATAAAATGCAAACAATAAGACAAAGGATTAAAGAAGTGTAGGATCGACAAAAGATTTATGTTGATGCGCTTTGTGTCGACCGTAGTTACGAGGTCGACGATCGAGTCTTCTTGAGGGTTAAACCACACAAGAGTTTGATCAAGTTTGGGAAGGGAGATAAACTCTCTCCTAGGTTCATGGGACCTTTCGAGATTGTGGAGAGAAAGGGGCCCATGGCCTATCGACTAGCCTTGCCTGATTCCTTGAGGTGTATGCACAATGTTTTTCATGTATCTGTTTTGAGACATCATATTAGTGATCCTACACATGTTATTGACATGATTTCCTTACAGGTATCGGACGAGGAAGCGATCACGACTAAGCCGGTCTGCATCTTGGATCATCGCATTCGACAGCTACGATGTAGAATGGTAGATCATGTCAAGGTCTAGTGGGACAATTATAGTCTGCACTCGGCAACCTGGGAGTACGCATATGATATGTGCCAACAGTTTCCCTTTTTGTTTGATAGATAGACATATGATACTGCAATACACTTTATTTCAGCATATATACTGTGAAACTTCGCGGCAAAGTTTAGAACAAGAGGGGGTGTATGTAACATCCCGCTCTGGCACACTGAGCAAACTTATTCTTTGAGGACACTTGCTCGCAAGTGATCCGAATTATTATGCTATTAAAAATTTTGATTTGATTATGAGGTGTTATGGGATGATGACATGTTGTCTTTCCGCTTTGACATAGATAAGTGTTATTGACTTGGTTTTACTAAGTGTGCAGGATTATGGACCTAGAGGATGCCGAGGCATCAATGAAACCCCTTGGACTCTAGATCGAGTCAAGGAGTGTGCCATTGGGGTTTGATTGCTTTACGATGATTTTAGTGCATCTGAATGGATGATATGATATGGATATGTTCTGACATGATTTTTTGATGATGCAGGCTGATGATAGCTTGCCGAATAGACTCACATTTGGAGTAAATGGGTCACACATGACTACCAGAGATGTTGAGGGAGAGGTGTGGACAACAGCCCTGCCACAACCTACTAGCACTCCCACCGTGGCTCGAACTGTAGGTTAATGATTACTGAGTTCGAGAGGACCCACGATGGCGTGAGGGAAGACTGCAACAGTCGCTCACAATGATTCTAAGGGGCGAACAATAAGGCGGGTGCCTTATTCCTTAGAATCCCTTAGTCTCCCACAAGTTCACCTGGCGGAGTGTTCACTCCAGGGGTTATTGATGTCTACCAATCAGTGGAGAGGCGAGTGGCACCCTTGGAGCCTGTAGTGTGTCCTGAAGGGCACATCGCGCAAAGGAACAGATGAGGTGAGTGGCACCCTTGGAGCACCTAGTGCGTCTTGAAGGGCACGTCGCGTTGATGATGATAGAGGGATGAACCTAGATGGTCCTAAGACAAATAACATGTTAAGAAATTTTAAAACTATTTCCCTAATTAAATGTCGCTCAATAAAAAATCTAAGTTCTAAGTCTAAAATTACGCTAGGGGTAAAATTTTGTCTACCTTTAAAAAAGAAAAATAAATAAATAAAATAAATAGATAAAATAAAATAAAATAATAAAATTTAAAATAAAAACCACTTAAATAATAGTATGATCTTCATAAAATTTTGTAACATGAAGGGAGTAAGAAATTAAATTATTCATAAGAAATAAAATCTATGGATAAAATGTAAAGAGGGAATTAATTGTTTTATCTTTTGATAATTTAAGAAGATACTAAATTAATGATAAAAGAGAAAAGGGGTTAAATTCCACACCTGCCTTTTTGAGTTCTAAGTAAAAGGGTAAAGAGGGAAAATAAAAAAAATAGGAAACTAGGGAAAAGAGGTAACATAAAAAGGAATAAGGGGAACTTAAGGGAAAAAGCAGGAAGTCAACTTAGTAAAGAATCTACATTTAAGAGCTTTCTAATTTTAAACTGAATTAGCAATTTCATAATAGGGAAAGCCTTTAAAACCTGTAAGGGAATCTAGGGACACCTAGGAGTGATTCTAGGAGTAACTCTAGGTGGGTGAGGGAAATAAAGATAATTACTTAATTAAAGAAATTAATTTATGGAGGAATGTAGGGGATGGGGGACACTTGTACGGAGAGGAAATTTTAGGAAATTGTTTCTGAAACTTAAATTAAATGAGATTTTAGGAAAGAAAGGAAGTTCAAAACTCTATAAAATAAAGGAAGGATAAGGATGAAGGGGATCTTTTATTGCGTAACGTTACGCTGCAGAAATATCAACTTGATTGATTTACTTGTGAGGAGTTGGGATACCCAACTTGGAAAGGAGTGGTAGCTCAGCCTTGTGAGGTGAGCTAGGAGCTAGACGAAATCTCTGGATAGTGTGTGTGGCCCCTTTGGAGCTTGGGGGGATAACGGGGAACAAGAGTACCCCTAGCATTGGTTGGGAGGTACCGGTGAGGTCTCGACAGTCGGCGAGCGATTAGGCAACTGTACACTCTTTTATTTTGTAAAGTAGAATGCATTAGGACTTATGCTTGGATCTGCCTATTGATTTGTAAATGGATTGGATGTTTATATTGATAACGAACCCCTTTTCTTAGCCTAGCTGATTGTTTGGTTGATTGATTTCCCGTGGCCTTCATCCCCGCATGACTCGATAGCCCTGTGGTTGGACTGTGACCCATGCAATTGTTTTCTTTTCATCCCTAGCATGCCAGTCCTCGCCTGAGCAGTCGGCCAGGAGCTTGATCTACGATCGTCGCCTTAGCGTTAAAAAACCTATGAATCTCAACGCCCTACTTTTTTGTGCGAGGATGGTGAAGCGAAGGTGAACCTTCAGCCGTCTACCTTTGTGGATGTTCTTGCCTACTTATTGACTTATGTCCTTCAGTACAGCCTTGGCTTTTGGGTTATTTGGCTTCCTTGTTGTTTATTTCAGCACCTCGACTGATAGAACTCCTGTGATCCCTTTGATAAGTTATCCTTTGGCTCTGGCATTCTCTTACTATTGTCAGCGTTTTATATTGGTATTCTGAGATGTAAAGAGTCTTTAACTTCATCTGCATTGGGTTCTAGATAGATTGACTGGTTTACCTTACTTCTGCAATTGCAATTGTGTAACTGATGGAACCATTATCTCTGTTGTGGTAATTCGACATTGGTTGAAGGAAAAAAAAAAAAATTAATAAAAATATATGTTTATATCTTCATTGATTGTAATGTGGATAACTGCTAAATCAAGCTCTGCATATTCATCACATAAAAGGCTAATTTGACTATGTGATTATCATTGCTAGCAATTTTGTTTTCTCTGCACGTTCATTATTAATAACTAGCCAATTTAAACTCTGTGTATTAACCCCTTTTCTGTCGACTTCTCTCTGTCCGAACACCATTTTACCATGGCATCTTCTTCTCATTCCTGTGGTTCTATGGCATTTACTCCCGTTCTTTTTATTTATTATTTCATTTTCTCATGTGCTTAACCCCTGCTCTCTTGATTGTTGACGGTTTTCACCTTGTGATTAACCCACTACTATTCGCTTTACCCTCGAAATGCTACCCATCACGATTTTTAATGATTGTAGTGGATTATTATTGAGCGGATGATGGTTTCGGACATGATTGATCTTTGCTCTGTGTTTTCGCCCTTCTCTGTTCACACAGTGATATCACTGTTCACATACACGTTACACACAACGATATTACCGATCACACCGTGTTTACGCCATATAATGAATACTCAGTGATACACATAGTTCTTGATAGCATTCTTGGTTAGCACTTTATTGGCTTATTAGTAAGGCGATATAAATGGAAGCAGCGTTATCATTTAACAACATTTACACGATGTGGCCACAACCTTAAACACTGCTCCCACGATGTTTCACACAGCGAGGCTACAAAGTCACCCACCCTGCCAACTTAATGCATTGATCATGGATATAGGTGTATTATGTGATTGTGAAGTTACTAGAGATGTAGACCGTGACTGGTATTCAAGTCTAGTCACGAACGTTATTGTAGACTGGTAGTATTTTCATGATGTGACTGGTAGAAATTTTCATGGCAGTTTTATGGCAACTTTTGTGATAGCAATAGTTATGGTAGAATTTTTATGACCAATTATTTGGGTCACCATATTTACTTGCATTGTTGTTCGTGGCCTGAATGACCACAGTTGATTTTAAAATCGAAAGTCTGAAATTGTTGTACACGCCCACTATTTATGCTTCCATCCTGATGACTGTATGCCACCTTAAATGGGACATGAATCTCCCATCGAAATGCGACTGAGTGGGCAGTAATTGATCGTGAAATACCTTTAAATTGTGACTGTGCTTGGCCCCTGGATGCTAGACTATGTTGGGTGGTTCATTGGACCCGTTTTCCTTAAGGGTTGACTGAGCGTTGCAGTTGAATGGACGATATCGCCTTAATTACAGACCACGCCTTTATCCTGGAAGGGATTGTAGTGGTGACGACAATATCCTCAGTTACACCCTTGGTTTAAATTTCCTTATATCTCTCCTCATGGGTACCTTGCGGACAACAAGTGTAAGAGTCAACAAGTTGGTTTTAATATTGCTTTTACTGTTAGATAGCGCTCATAATGTATTATTGTTACAGTGTTAGAATCGTATATGGGAATTGGTAGCATGTGTATATATTAGTTAAATTGTTAATGCAGATTGTGTTAGAAGGCTCTTAAATGTAAATTCTTTACTAAGTTGACTTCTTGCTTTTTCCCTTAAGTTCCCCTTATTCCTTTTTATGTTACCTCTTTTCCCTAGTTTCCTATTTTTTTTATTTTCTCTCTTTCCCCTTTTACTTAGAACTCAAAAAGGTAGGTGTGGAATTTAACCTCTTTTCCCTTTTATCATTAATTTAGTATCTTCTTAAATTATCAAAAGATAAAACAATTAATTCGCTCTTTACATTTTATCCACAGATTTTATTTCTTATGAATAATTTAATTTCTTACTCCTTCATATTACAAAATTTTATGAAGATCATATTATTATTTAAGTGGTTTTTATTTTAAATTTTATTATTTTATTTTATTTTATTTATTTTTTATTATTATTATTATTAAAGGTAGACAAAATTTTACCCCTAGCATAATTTTAGACTTAGAACTTAGATTTTTTACTGAGGGACATTTAATTAGGAAAATAGTTTTAAAATTTCTTAACATGTTATTTGTCTTAGGGCCATCTAGGTTCATCCCTATATCATCATCAACACGACGTGCCCTTTAGGATGCACTAGGTGCTCCAAGGGTGCCACTTGCCTCATCTGTTCCTTTGCGCAATGTGCCCTTCAGGATGCACTACGTACTCCAAGGGTGTCACTCACCTCTTGACTGATTGGTAGACATCAATAACCCCTAGAGTCAACACTCCGCCAGGTGAATTTGTGGGAGACTAAGGGATTCTAAGGAATAAGACCCCGCCTTATTGCACGCCCCTTAGAATCATCGTGAGCGACTGTCGTAGTCTTCCCTCACGACATCGTGGGTCCTCTCGAACTAGGTAATCGTTAACCTACAGTTCGAGCCACAATGGGAGTGCTAGTAGGTTGTGGCAGGGCTTCTGTCCACACCTCTCCATCAACATCTCTGGTAGTTGTGTGTGACCCCTTTACTCCAAATGTGAGTCTGATCGGCAAGATATCGTCAACCTACATCATCAACAAATCATGTCAGAACATATCCATATCATATCATCCAGTCAGATGCACTAAAATCATAGTAAAACAATCAAACCCCAATGGCACACTCCCTGACTCAATCTAGAGTCCAAGGGGTTCCATTGATGCCTCGACATCCTCTAGGTCTGTAATCCCGCACACTTAGTAAAACCGAGTCAATAGAACCTGTCTATGTCAAAGAGGTAAGACAACATGTCATCATCCCATAACACCTCATAATCAAATCAAAAGTTTTAATAGCATAATAATCCGGATCACTTGCGAGCAAGTGTCCTCAAAGAATAAGTTTGCTCATTGTGCCAGAGTGGGATGTTACATTCTGCTAACATGTCCCATCCAGGCTCAATATTGAAACCTTGGCTGTGATACCAATTTGTGATGTCCCCAACCATCAACCTCTATCAGGGAATGCTACCCAACCACTTTATCTTTCCTTCTATCTTTGATACCAACTTCTATTTAAATACATGGATATTTATCTAATGCAATTTAACAGCTATAACATTTTGTTCATACACTATTCATAAGGAAATAACATTAATCCTACACATACAACATATATGATATATCTACGCATTAGACATCAATTGTAACACATGTAAAATTACACAATCATACAATCAACAGATATTTGGTACTTATATTTAAATAGATGACCACCAACCATGTCCAAAACTTCCATGAACCTCCTAGCCTTATACCACACTACTCATCACGGTCAACAGTGGGTCACCCCCGAGATGGGATAAACTCCATCGGGTAAGGGATTCATAGGCTTGGCAAGGGCAACATGAAAGTCACACAAATCCACGGGAAGGATTATATCCCAGGGCCAGCTCACACTAACAACCTACAACCTCTCATTCCCCACATTATTGTCCCACCCTAGGAAGTGTGTCCCTTCTTTACTCAACAGTCCTTCGGCTTCCCCACTTCCCTTCCAAGGATTCAACAACAGGCCAGACAAGAATTCTACGATCACTATAGCTGCATTTGGGCTCCCTCTAGGAAATCACTTCCCCAACAACCTCTCTCACTTGGAGAGAGTTTCTTACATGCCTAAAAACATGTTTCTTCAGTCTATGGGCCTGACAACTCGCCTCTTCAAACCACAAGCTTGACAACCTGTTTCTTCAATCCAACTTCAAACTCAATTCCAGTAAGGTGATGGAAACAACAAGGCTCAATAAATAACGGATGATGGAAGCAAGCCACACTCATTCAAGGAACTGCATGGGCTGTAACAGCCAACCATTAAGACACATCATGGGCTTAGGTAGTTACAAGATGTGTCAGTCTTCACAGGGAATACACAAGATAAATCACGTATGACTGCAGGCTCCCAAAGTGTGTGTTAGATGCAGAGGTGATGATGGAGGTAATGGTTCAATGCATGAATCTTTGGTGAATCGAGAAGGATGGATGAATTGCATGAATCGTGAGCGTCCTGAGACTGTCCAAGGACACGAGGATGGGGAGAAATCATGAGAATGGGAAGTGAACCCCCAACAAGTTTCCTTTCCCAGCTATAACTGCATGCACCCAGGTCGACACCTATCTTTCTAAAGCTGCATGAGCTCCACTTAACACTCGTTCCCTTTCCTAGTAACTTAGGACAACACCGGTCATGTCCACCTTAGCCTTTAGGAAATAATAATAAAATATTATTCTTTTAGATTTAATCCCTCTATCTTATCCATTATTCCTAGACACTTATCCCCCTCCCTTACCCTACCTAGTGGAATTTAGTCTCCCATAACTCTTTCTTTGTGGTCAGTCTACACATAGCGATGCAATTTTATTAATGATGTGTGTATTTACATATACAAAATGAGGCTATTTGGCCTTAGAATCTAGGATTTCCAGCCTACTAAACACATAATCCTACTAGCTTATAAACACTTGGCTCACCATCCTATAAACATAATTACAATTCAGCAGGGGCTCAGCCTTGGGGTGTTACACATTACTTTTGCACTTGATCTGACTCTAAATGTTGGTTTAGAATCCTCCAAGAAAATTGGCCACATATTCCCTATTGCCCACATGTATCCAAACTCAATTTGGCATGAAACCCTATGCTGGAAGTGTAGTGATGCTCATGTGCATGATAGGTTATCACATGGCACAAAAATGATGTGATAGGCAAATAATGAGTCATTTGTGTATGTAGGAATTGTTTCCATGATTGTAAGGGTCTCATTAATTATTTATTGAGTTACTCATGCCCATTAATATTCTACATTAATCATTATACCAACTAAATAATGAATTAGTTAATTAATAGGAACCATAAGGTATTTTCACTGAAAAATGCCTTGACCACTACAACCAACTTATTTACCTAAGTGGCATAGTGAACAATAGGTTGTATGAAGCTCCCAATGATAGAGTGTTAAAGAGAATTGATAATTATTGGCTAGAATCATCATTGTCAATGTTAGCTAATTTATGAGTGTCGAGAAGAATAGTGGGCCTCCAAGAGATAGAGAACCATATGCACAACACAGGAACAAAATTGAGTTAGGGATAAGAAATCAAATTCCACATAAGTATCCATGTTGGTGAAGTGAGTGGACTTTGAGCCCCTTGATTATGGATCAATACATATCTTGAAATGTTACAAAGGGGAAGTTGTCATCAAACTTATTTTATTAGCTTCCAACATGTTATCAACTCACTAACCTAATTCATAATGGTTTTCATGAGTTTATGTTCATAGTAGAATAAAAGCAAAGGGTTGACATGAATTTATGCTTCATGGAACCACCATTCAAATTCATACCTATCTAGAGCCACCACATTAAAATTTATATTCTCTTGGGGTCATCCCCTCATTTGAAGATTGTGGATCAAATTATGTGTGATGTGTGACCCATCAAACCCATTTAATTGGCTGGATCATATCACATGGAGCCCCTTTGACCAAACTTTAAACCACACATGGGTTTAAGAAATCACATGAACCAACAACCTTTACTCCCATTGGTCATTATTCTATATTTTGGTGTTGATCCACCTTGAAGAATCTCATGCTATGGTATCGTTTCATGAAAGTAAAGGGAATGGACTAATAAATATTGTACAACATTCAACCATATTGAAACCATCTCTTCTTTCACATTCCACTTCAGGTTTAGTTTTTGGACATTTGAGGATGATGTTGGAGCTTGATTACATGGTCGATCAATCATTTTGCGGAGGTGATTACAGTTTTAGGATATTTTTGGAAAGGTTGTTAAGGAGTTTGTTAACCCTTAACTCTATTTTTAGAAATATGTTGTAACTAAATCCATGTTTATTCATTTCTTTACTTGGTTGTTGGATTTAGTTACAAAAGATAAAAAAAAAATCATTTTCTTGTAATATTTTACTAGAGGAAGTTGAGATATCAACAAAATTCCTACTAATTTTAGTAAGTAAGTAGGAATGGTAGGTCAGAGAAATTGGATGAAGGTAACTTTTATCTAAATTATGTTGTTATTTATTTAAAATCTATTATGTGTGGTATATATATTCTATGAGCATCGTTGGCAAATTTAATATTCAGGTTGAGAGTGTTAAAGCTAAATCTATGAGTAACTCATCTTGATGAGGATGAGATAAATCCATATGTATCCATACTGGCAAAAATCTTGTGCATGGTTTTAAAGATGAGGATTTAAATCCATATACATAATTTGTGAGTAAATGATTAACCATATCCTAGACTAGGTTTGGTTGTAAATCCCCTATTGTGATTCCCTTCCCTTATTTACTTGTAATAATTTTCTTACTAAATCCTTTATTAGAGTAAACCTTTTGCAACCATGACTCCATAACTCAAGAAATAAGACACTATATTTCCCCTTCCATATTTTCATCTCCAAGCTTGTTCCTTTAAAACTTTCCATTTTCCAAGTTTGTTGTATTTATTTTTAGGATTCTTTTACTCCCAGACTATACTAAACAACTGAGTCTAGTAACCATAGGTAATCCCCCCTTGACTTAGGTCCACCCTTTATCTATAGTGCAGGGGAGTGTTAGACTAACACTCTTAGTGAGGTTACAATGGCCAACTTCCTAGTTTCACATGTTGTCATCTAGGTGTTAGTACTTTTCATATTTGGGTGAAATATTGTGTGGTAACATACCTATTTATCTTGTCAAAGTTTAAGGACTCATTAGAAGAAACTCTAATGGATTTTCTAGAAATGTTGCATTGTCTATCATACCAAGGGTTGGTTGTTCTATTTTCCTTTTTACACAACACCTTGATAGAGAACTTGTTAATGGAAGTAAAGAAGGATGTTGTAAAATTATGATAAAGGCATTCAATATTGTCCTTATTTGATAGGATATTTAATTCATTATTTAAATCCTTTAAAAACGATCAATTTTATGTTTGTTGAAGATCAAGTGCTTTTGGTTATGAGAGTTTTTGGACATTTGAGGATGTTGTTGGAGCTTTATTACATGGTCAATTAACCATTTTGGGGAGGGGATTACAATTTTAGGCTATCTTGGGAAAGGTTGTTATCCCTTGACTCTATTTTTGGAAATATTTTGTAACTAAATCCATGTTTATTTATTTTTCGACGTGGTTGTTGGAGTTGGTTATAGGAGATAAAAAAAAAATCATTTTCTTGTAATATTTTACTAGAGGAATTTGATATCTCAACAAACTTCCTACTACTTTTAGTAAGCAAGTTGTTGAGGGTCTTATTTTTATTGTATCCCTTGGAAAGAAAAGTGGATCTAGGAAAATAAATCATATTTTTTTATATGATGAGTTAGAGATAAAATATGTATAAAGATTTTCTCACTCCATTTGCAAATTGGATTGGAATGAGTGATTGATGGAAAAACTTATGGGAATGGTTGCTCAAGGAAATTGGATGAAGGTAACTTTTATCTAAATTATGTTGTGATTTATGTAAAATCTATTATTTTTGGTAGATATATTATATGTGCATCATTGGTAAATTTTGTATGAAGGTTTAGAGTGTTAAAGCTAAATCTAGGAGTAACTTGTATTGATGAGGAGGAGATAAATCCATATGTATCCATTGTGGGAAAAATATTGTTCATGGTTTTAAAAATGAGGGTTTAAATCCATATACATCATTTGTGAGTAAATGATTACTCATATCCTAGAGTAGGTTTGGTTGTAAATCCCCTATTGTGATTCCCTTCCCTGATTTACTTGTAATAATTTTCTTACTAAAACCTTTATTATAATAAACCTTCTTGTATTATAGCCATGAATCCATATCCCAAGAAATAAGACACTAGATTTCCCTTTCCATATTTTCATCTCCAAGCCCATTCTTTTAAAATTTTCCATTTCCCTTTTGTTGTATTTGTTGTTATGATTCTTTTACTCCCACTCTATACTACAAAAATGAGCCTTGTAACCATAGGGAATCCCCCCTTCACTTAGGTCCACCCTTTGTCTAATGTTTAGGAGAGTTTTGGTGAGGTTACAATGGCCAACCTCCTAGTTTCACATGTATTCATATAGGTGTTAGGACTTTACATCTTTGGGTGTAAGATTGTGTGGTAACATACCTATTTATCTTGTCAAAATTTAAGGACTCATTAGAAGAATCTCTAATGGATTTTCTAGAAATGTTGCATTGTTTATCATACCAAGGTTTGGTTTTTCTATTTTCCTTTTTACACAACACCTTGATACAACATGTGTTAATGGAAGTAGAGAAGGTTGTTGTAAAATTATGCTAGAGACATTAAATATTTTCCTTATTTGATAGGAGATTTAATTCATTATTTAAATCCTTTAAAAAAGGTCAATTTTATGTTTGTTGAATATCAAGTGCTTTTGGTTATGAGAGTTCTCTTAAATGGGGTTTCATTGCATGGAAAAATTTATGGTTAGGTTTAAAGATCTATGATCAGATTTAGTCTCATGGTCTTTAAGATGTTAAAATTTAATATTTGGTTTTATACCAAGATATCATATATCACATATGTCAATGTTTCATCAAAACCTGCATAGGAGACCTAGATAAAGCAAGAAAAAACTAATCTTACGAAGAAAAGGAGGAGAGATTCAATATGGAAGAATGAGAAAATATATTCACACTACTCCAATGAGCTAATCAATGACAGACACAATCAATGAATGAATGAGCGATATACACTCATATAGGGAAGAACATTCCATAAATATATAAAAAAGTGAACTAACAGTGAGATTTTCCTTAGGAATTCATGGATGCATAATAATGATGGTCTAAAAATAGAAATTCTAAAATAGAACTAGCTACATTTAACTAATAGTGAACTAGTGAGTCGAAAATAGAAATATTTCCAACACCCCCTTGAACATCACTATGGAGTAATAAAAAATGAATCTCGACAACTAGGCCATATTAGGTACTCATGTACAATGGAAATAATTAACATTGAATAAAAAATGAGGAAAGAGGGAAAAGCACATGGGAACAACATCACCCCTCGAAAGACAATGCATCAAAAGAAGAAAAGGAAGCTGCTAGGCAACTATGTTCTTCACTCCAAGGAAGTCTCATAAAGTATGAAAATTCTTTCCAATGAAGTTCTTGGTGAAGATGTCAATAATCTGTTCAAAGGAAGGACATAACTATAGATCAATGATCCTGTCATGTACTAGATATTTGATGAAATACATGTGGACCTTAATGTGTTTGGTTCACTGTCGTTGTATTGGATCTCTACAAAAACTCAGTGTACTCTTATTACCACACCATATGATAGTTGGACAGTGAAACTGGATACCAAGCTCGGTAAGGAAGTGTTGAAGCTAAAGTTCCTGAATGACACAAGTGACCACTCCTTTGTAGTTGGCCTTTGCTGAAGATAAATAAATGGTTGATGTCTTCTTACTTAGCCAACAAATAGGGCTTGCCCCCAAACTGAGAGTGTACCCGGAAGTGGACTTGTGATATGTGTCATCACTAGCCCAATCTGAATATGGGAAGCCTAAGAGATCTAATGCACAAATAGCTTCATAATTAATCCCATAACTCATGGTCCCCTAAACATATCTGAGGATGTGCTTGGAAGCCTTCTAGTGCAGATCATGGGGCTCCTGCATGTATTTATAAATTGATCCTACTGCATATGAGATATCTGGATGGGTGTGGGTGAGATACAAAAGAATCCCCACCAATTGTCTATATAAAGTATTTTCCACTAATGGTGTATCCTTGCCATCCTCAAGTATGATCCCAGATAAGAAGGGTGTAGGTGTAGACTTACAGTCTGTCATGTGGAATATATCCATAAGATCCTGAGAATACTTATCCTGAGAAAGTTTGATGCCAGAATCATCCTAAATAATCTCAAGACTAAGAAAGAAGTGTAGTGGACCCATGTTCGTCATAGAGAACTTGTCATGTAAAATATATTTGACCACAATAATGGTTGAAGTAGAGCTACCAATGATAAAAATATCATGAACTTAGAGTACTAAAATCATCAAAGAGTCAGTATTCCTTAGCATGTAATAATTGCAATAATATTTACATCTAAAAGAATCATGTGAAGGTAGATAAGAAGCCATCTTTTCATACCATGCTCTAGGTTCCTGCTTGAGGCCATAGAGAGACTTCTTCAATCTACATACTAAAGATGCGTTATGAATGAACCTCGATGGCTGCTCCATGTAGATCTCCTATGACAGATCACCCTGAAGAAAATTATTCTTCACGGCCATCTGGTGAACTTCCCATCCTTTGTTTGTTGAAATGGATAGAACCAAGTGAGTGGAGTCCATATTTTCTAGAGGTGAAAAGGTATCATCATAATCTATCCCATGAATCTGCTAAAATACTTTTGCAACTAATCTTGCCTTGTACATGCTCACCTAACCATCTGTTGATCTCTTGGTTCTATAGATCCATTTTCATATGAAAAGTTTCCTCCCTGGTGGAAGTGGAACCAGATCCCAAGTATGATTCTCTAGGAGTGATTCATACTCCTCCTACATGGATTCTTCCCATAATGGATTTCCCACAGCCTCACTGTAGAGATGTGGATCAAAATATTGAACCATATAAGAATGCATGGGAATCATTGGTTCATAATTTGAAAGTACACAAGAAGTCTCCCCATGATGAGATCGAGTCCTCCTCGAATACAATGGATTCTTTGCAAGGTTTTGTGATTCTTGAAGTGTGCATTGTGCCCACTTGGGAATCTACTAAATCTACGAAATTAGCTCCTCATCTAGTTGTACTACCTGCTCAAATTCATGTATAGAATCCTCTGAATATGAGTCTAAATATGTACAATTTGAGTGTATGGAATCATCATCCCGTATGTATGAAACTAATGGAAGCACAAGAGTATCTGCATGTTTCATGGTGGTGCATGCAAAGGACTCTCCTCAAACTAAACATTCTGATCAATGATGAGTCGGTATGTAGAGGGATAAATCAACCTATACCCCTTCACATCATCTGGATACCCCAAAAATATGTCAGGTGTTCTCTATGGATCTAATTCTTTCCTCTTTTTAGAAGGAATATGGGCCCATGTGCAAGATCCAAATATGTGGAAGTGTGTGAGATTTGGTTTTTCACTTATCCAAGCCTCAAAAGGTGTTATGTCCTAAACAAATCTATGTGGAGATATGTTATGTATGTAAGAATCATAGTTAAGTTCCTCAGCCAAAATATTAGAAGGAAGATACCTTGTATGCAACATGAAACTGATCATATCCTTGAGAGATATGTTCTTCTTTTCAACAACTCCATTATGCTACAAAGTGTATGGAATTGTATGATGCTACTAGATACCAGTCTCACGACAAATATTATGAACATAGTTTTTGATATACTCCCCCCCATTGTCTGTACGAAGAATCTTGATCTTATTCCCAGTCTATGTCTCTACTAGAGCTTTGAAGTCTTTGAGATGATAAAAAAATTCATACTTTTTCCTGAGAAAATAAACCCAAATATAGAGTGGGTAATCATCGATAAATTTGAGTACATACCTTTATTTATTGATGGATGGATGTGGAAATGGACCCATGAGATCGTTGTGAACAAGCTCCAAGTAAGAGGAGACTCTCCTTTCCTTCCCATTTTCAAACTTCTCTTCAGGATGTTTTCCAAGAATGCAACCTTCACAAACCCCTTCAGAAAAGTAAATATCTGGAAAACCTTTGACCATTCCTTGCTTGGAAAGTAGTTGGATGTACCTAAAGTTTAAATGACCAAATATATCATGCCATACTCTGCTACTATCATCAGCCTGCTTAAGTAGTAAAAAAGAGTCATGGTCAACAAACTTAGTGAATTTATACAACCTTGATTTTTTATATACCTCAACAATTGCAATAATGGAATTGCCATGCATGTCATGTACATAAACTTAACCTAATGTAAATTAACCTTTTTACCTATTTAAGTGATCTGATAAACTTAAAACAAATTTATAAAAACCTTTGGAACATGTAAAATATTCTCAAAATTGCCATTAGGAAGTTCCACTCTTCCCTCTCCTTCTACTGTTATTGGAGTATCATCCCCCGTGAGAATAGGGGGTCCCAAGCATGAAATCAGGGAAGTAAATAATTTATATTTGGATTCCATATGATGTGATGCACTAGAATATATAATCCACGAATCATATGAGGAATTAATTTCATTAAGAGCGTGATGACTACCTTTCTTAGATACATGATCTTCTTTCTTCTTCTTCTTGGCTCCTTCAGAACTGAAGTTTTCAAGGTTGTTCTGTTGAAGTACCCATGCCATAAGATCGATTTTCTTCTTCATGCATGTGTATTATTCATGGTTTTTTTTATTGCAATAAGTGCACTTCTTTCCCTTCTTCTTTTTCTTCTTCTCTTTGGAATTTGAAGAGTCTTTGAAACCTAAAGAATCATTGAAGCGTTTACAATATCCCTCATTTGCTTTATGTTTACCCTTTCATTTATGTGTAGATTATTTATTGGATGACCCTTTTTGATCATGAATGGTGATTTCATGTTCTTTGGATTCCTTAATTAGACCCATATGAATGAATTTTTCATTATCATGTGTGAGAGAATAAATTAATATCTCTATGGTAGCCATCTTCCACTTTGATCCAAAGGGATATCTGCCAGAATAGAAAGTGGAGACATAGAAAACATATTCTATTCCTAGATTAGCTAATATTGTTAGAATAAGTTGGTATAATTATGTAGACTTATCAATACCATAAGATGCCAAGCTCAATATCAAAGATTTAAACTTGGTAAAGAAATATTGTATATTATCAAAACTTTTAGGATCCAAGGTATTCAACTCTACCTCGATCATATGACCTCTCATCTCATACTTCTTTCCAAAGAGGCTTTCCAAGGTGGTCCAAATCACATTTGGATTATTTCATGCAAAAACATGAAACCATAAATCAGATGAAATTAGTTTTTTTTAATTCATTTTCTAGCTAAAACACAATCCTTGTCCAGCCATAGAGCATTAGGGTTGGAATCATTTATTAACATAATATATTAATTAGTTCTTATTATAGCATTAAATTCTCCTATCAAGAATATTCTACCTTCATTTCTCACAATGTAAATATCATATTGTAAGCCATTGTAAGGACAAGTTTTTGTCTAGATTGTTTTTCTTACAAAAGGTAGAATTAATATGCACAAAAAATGTATTGCTATGAAAATATTATTAACATTAATATATAAATATCCATCCACATGTACTAATTGAAATGGTATTTTTTGTGAAGCCTAATGCGAGGAAAAATGTTATTTTTGTATGTAATAATTTATACCTCCATTCTCTCTGAAATGGGATATATTGTTCCATAACAACCACAAGAAAAATCCTTCTATGGTAGGGACATTAGATTCTTCATGATACCAACTTTCAATTAGAAATATACTATCAATTTCATTTGGGATACAACTTAACATAATCCTTTTTATGCATGGAAAGCTTAAATAAATTGACATCAATGTTTTTTTTTTTTTTTGAACCAAAACTTGAGGATTTTGTATTAAAAAGACTACCGGAAACTTGACAGCATAAAATGCAAAAAAGAAATTGTTGAGAAGCCCATTGTATTACATAACATCACCCTATCTAATTTTTCAGGTAATTCTGGTGGACTCTTAGAATGGATTACAGAAATTTTGTGCTCATAAATGTAAGGCTTACAAAATACCAACATAATTTTAACTAATCTAAAACACATTAACAAAATTCATTTTTCCTTGTGACTCTACAAACTCCCAAATTCATTTTCTACTACCTTGGCCCCTTTTCTCCCTTGGAACTTTAAATAGTTTTTTTTTTTTGTTTCTTTATTACTACATGGGCGGTATAAGATCTTGAGCTTGCAAGAGAGGAAAGATTCCCAAGAACTGCCATCCACCTAAGAGGAGCCAATTCATCCTCCAAGAACAACACTTTTTCATTTTGCTTGAGTAAAACCATCCTACTTTCATATTTAATATCAAAATTACTAGTTGGTTTATCCTCCAAGGTTGCAAAAAGCTCACCCTGCTCAATAGTGATTCTCCTCCCAAATCGAAATTGATAGAAACCCTGGGTTGAGGGGAATTTTAGTAGAAACCACATGAAGATAGCCTTTGTATTTTACCCCATGTTGAATATAAAAATTACACTTGTAGTACTCCTTCCCATATTATATAATGGTTCCTTAGGATGACATGAATTGAGGCAAGTTAGACTAATATCCATGGGAGGTCTCATCAATGCCTCCTCCCTCTTTGTTGCATTCATAAAATCCTACATGAATATAATACATTCCATTAAACCCTTAAGGGTCATTTCATATCCTAAGGCATAGACTCCCATATGACCTCACTATTGATATCCAACATTCCCACCACTTTTTGAGTTGCTGAGTTGCTTGGTTTTCCAAGCAATCTGCTACCTCATTTTTGTCTCTTAAGACATGATAGCACGAAAAATGTAATAATTTAGTGGCTAATTGGGTATTCATCATGAGACTGAATCCATCCTAGTGTCCACTAAATTTGTGCCTTTGATCATATGACAAATGAGTAGAAGTTAATCTCCATAGATTATTACCTTATACATTTTCTTTGCCTGAGAAATATTCAAAACCTAATATAAGCCATATGTCTATACCAAATGTTTGGACGATATGCCTAGAATATATGAATATATTTCTTGAATTTTTTCTCTAGGGTCATAGATGACACCCCCGGGAACCTATCACCCTTAAATTGACATCAAATTTCGACAAAAGGTTTAACAAATTTAATATCCATTTCAGTTTTAAATAATGATGATGATGATTATGAAAACAATGACCATCCATGGAGACCAAATTTGTTCTATCGAATCTTAAGAAAGAAAAAAAAGGAATTAATTGGTTCTATTTAAACTTTTAGAGAAGCATTCCTAAATCACCATAGTTTTTATGAGTTGAAAGGTTAAGAAGATTGATATTGTAAAAAATATTTTAAAATTGTGAATTAATGTAGGTGTATGTAGGACATTTAAAGAGAAAATTATTTTAATATTCAACTCTCTTAGTGTTACTAAGACAAATTCACTTCTTGGGAAAACTTTGACTAACCTCTTAAACATGTCTCCTTGAAACTTGAACCTACCTCTGTGAACTTTAATTATGGCCATCGTTGGGGGTGAATTCACTCCCTTCTTTTGGAATGTTGTGGCTAGGAGAAAACACCCTTCATCCTATACAAATTGTGTCCATCCTAATTCAAGCTATCACCCAACTTCTGTGCAACCTACACCAGCCTCTAAAATCATGAGTCCAATGGAAGAAGAACAACAGATAGATCCTCCTCATTCACCCAAAGTGGAAACCTGAGAAGATCAAAATACAATGTCTTCAGTGAGAGGATAGTCCTTGACCTATATCCATCGAACAATTAAAATCCCACATTATGAAATTCATCTCCCAACTATGACACAAAATATCCAATACATGCAAGATCACACCCTGATTTGCAAATTCATGGGATTGTGGCCATAAGAAAAATCCCTTCTCTAGTGTATCAAGACATGTTGGAAGCTTGAAGTATATGTTGACCTCAAGTTGGGATCTAAGGGATTATTTACTACTATATTTAATTTGGTTGAAGATTGAGAAAGGGTATTCCAAAGAGGTCCTTATTTTTTCAACTCGACGGGATTATACTTACGTATCTGAAAAGAGAAATTCAATCATCAGAAAGAGGATTTTATTGTAGCTCTAATCTGGATCTATCTATACTCTCTTCCAAAATAATATTGGCACCCAGAGATCTTAGAAGGAATAGGAAATATGTAGGGGGTTTTTGTACAAATTGAAGATGAAACACACCAAGGAAGATATACCTCATATACCTGGATATGTTTACCTTGACATTTAAAAGGAACTTCTAGCCTCAGATATTGGGACATGGATTCGATTCAAACAATTGATTGTGAACATATCCCCTATTGGTGCCGCAAATTCCACGTCCATGGTCACTAATTCATGGATTTCCTAGTGAATCAACAAATAGATCAACCCAAATCGCAAGAAGAAAAGGATGCAGATGGATTTGTAAAATCCCCTACCAAGAGAAATATTCTAAGAAAAGAAATGTCACAGCCAAATCCCAAGGGCCCCCATACAAGCAAAAGTTTCAAAAAATCATCAAAAATAGAAGATTAACATCCATACCAAGGAGTAGGAAATCCAACAAAAGAAGGACCAAATCCAATCTTTAGGCCCTAATTCCAAGTAATTGGTGAGAGACAGATTTAGCTATGCATCAAGGAAACCTCACAATTAAAGATGTGGACAAAGAAATGAATAACATCGATGAAAGAAAAATAGATATGGAATAATGAGAAGAAATGGAATTATAAGGACTGAACCTACAAATCATAGCCAACATCTGTGAAAGGAAAGAAGTTCACTCAATCCATGAAAATCAAATCCAGCTCCTGAAATCATCTCTTCTCAAATCTAAACATAAGGAAAAACAAGAGGCTACTTAGAAAGGTAAGCATACTACTGCATCTACTCTAGGCATCAAGAATTATTTAGCCAAGGAAACAATTAAATTAACTAAATAATATAAGAAGAGAGATCAACCTTCAAACAAATAGCTACTCCAAGAACTAGCAAAACTCCTAGTCAATTTAGGTTGAATTAAGAGTATGGCGGAAAAAATTTCTTCACAACCCCACCAATATAAATGAAAGTAATTTCTTGGGATAAAATAGGTCTCAATGTCCCAAGAAAACATAGATCCCTAAGGACTCTAATATCATAAGAAAATATGTCTATTGTGATGATCCAAGAAGCCAAGTGCTCATCTAAAATTCTTGAAAAAATATCCTCTAAATGTTGGTGGGGCTTCCAATCAGTAGCTATCGATGCACATAAAACCTCAGGAGGCCTTTCAATCCTCTTACATCCCTCAAACATCATCTTGAACCATGTTTTCTCCACTAGATTGACCCTTTCAGATAATTTCCAACTAATTGGGTCCAACCAAATAGGTATAGTCACCAACGTCTACAACCCTCAAACTCTCTCAGATAAATTATCCTTTATGAATTCCCTCCAAAACCTCAATCCTTTCATCTAAAAAATCCCTTTGATTATGGGAGGAGATTTCAAAAAAATATCTTCTCTCATGGAAAACAAAGGAGGGTTCAATTGGTCGAATCAATACTTGGACCACTTTAAGGATACTTTGAATGACCTAATATTGGTATATTGTGAAACCAATATTGGAATCTTCACTTGGAATAATCATAGAAGAGGTTCCCAATAGATAGCATCTCTCCCATATTGTTTCCTAGTGTTGGAGTCCCTTTTACGCCTTAACCTTGATGTCAAGACCTCCATTCTTCCCTTTCAGGGATCCGATCATTGGCCCACTTGAATTACCATCGATATTCAAGCTAGTCCTAAAAATCATCATTCCGATTTGAACAATTTTGGTTGAACAATCACTGCTTCTAGGAGAAATTTGAAAGTTGGTGGAGAGAAACATCCATACCCTCGAGTTCCCAAATGTATCGACTCTAGCAGTGTTGAAGAATTTAAAGCAATATCTAAAGAAATGGAACAAGGATGAATTTGGAAATATATTATCTGTCAAACACAAACTTATAGAAGACATGAAACAACTCCAATAAAGTATGATAACAAATGGGTGTACACAAGAACTCATAGAGGAAGAAACTAAAATAAGAGATTAAATATCTATCATAGAGGAACATGAGGAGAAGTTGTGGCACAAAAAATTTGTATTTCAATGGCTAAAATTAGGGGAAACGAATAAAAAAATTCCATAATTCAATTCTCCAATGTCGGCACATTAATTGAATTACCTTTTGTGTATGTGGCACATTATGTAGATCAAAGAATTGATCCATCTGAAGTATCCATGTGATAGGTTCCTTGCCATCAAACTTCCTTATATCGATCTTAGGAATGTGGTTGGTCTTCAACCCAAAGTTGGAGTTTCTCCATTCTTGATTCACCTTCCTTGTGTCTTCATCATGAATTTAATGGGATACATTTTCACTTTCGGGTGTCCTCTCTATTAGGAAAATTTTCAATCCTTCCATGATATCCCCTTTTAAACCCTCCATCATCTCTTGTAGTTCATCTTTTGTTACTGTCTTCTTTTTTAAATCATTTATTTCCCTACTCATTTCTTCACCTTCATCAAGAGTCCATGTAGGATTGTATGGAGGCTTATTTGGTGTAGAAGTTCCCTTTTTGGGTGGCATGTTGGCCAAGTATCACTTTTGAACCTTGATTTTGAGGTGGTTCTGCTAGAAAATATTTCTTCTGTTGTATCTCCAAAGTTTCGACCCTTCTGGGTATGAAAATTTCCTTTTTGTAATTCTCTGATATTTCTTCTCTGCAATTCCATGGGTCTGATCAAAATTGGATGTGCCAAGTGGAATTTACGGTAACTTCCCCACAACTTGTTTATTTTTGGCCTTTCCAGGAGATCTTACTTGTATAGCACGCCCCGAACAAATAAATTGATATAAAATTATGAAACTCCAACCAGAACTACTACAGACTATCCACTATCCAATGCAACTAGTCTCACTCAATTTGGATACTCTAGGAAGAAGTTATGATTGTTTTACCTGGAACACCTTCGTGAGACTAGTCCATAGGACTAGTCAGATACCCTATCTTCCACAGGATGTATCTGCAACTGTAAGATGACCTAGAAGCTGAAATTTTTACCACATATACCTTACTAATTTCTGTGAATATCCTTCGGATTTCAAGGTCTGAAACATTACAGAAAATTGTTTATAGCGAAAATTTTGCAATGTCTCAGTTCAGGATGATTCTAGAACCCTATCTTGCACAAGATGTATCTATGAAATTAAAGGCCTCGGGATATGAATAGTAACCCAATGTTCCTTGATCCATATATTAAATATCCTCCAATCTGTTCCTTTTGAAACGCTATAGAAAAAAATTATAGCGAAAATTCCAAGGTGTCTCAGATGTAGCAGCGAAACCCTAAGACCTTGAGCTTTGAAACCATATGTTAAGAACCAAATATCAATATAGCATAGAAAAACCTTATAATAAGTACTCAATGCCTTGAAAAAGAGATAAAATCAGATAATAAGCCTCTTCGAGGGGGAAACCTCCTTATGCCCACATAAATGTACAATTACAAGATGATTCCAAATGAAAATGTCTCATTGGTATATATAGGAGACTAGGATTAATAATTACAACTAATGGACTAAAGTTGACATAGAAAAAATAACATTACTAATGTAATATGCCCCAATTAAGGGGTAATGAGTCATTATTTAGGGCTTAACAGATTTGATGAGAGAAATCTCAATGGAAGAGGTGAAATAGGAAATTATGGAAATTCCCAAAGGTAAATCTCTAGGCCCAGATGGTTTTACAATTGAATCTTTTCATGCTTGATGCTCTGTGATCAAACAGGATGTTCTGGAAGTAGCCAAAGACTCTATAAAATTTCTCAAGGTCCTCCCTTCCTTCAACTCTAATTTCTCAACCTCGATCCAAAAAGAGGACAAGGTTGAATACCCTAGAAAATTTAGACCTATATCCCTATGTAATGTGATCTATAAAATCATCTCTAAATTCATCGCCAACTTATTGAACTCTCTCCTTCCCCTCCTAATCTTTGAGGAACAATTAGGCTTTGTGGAAGGATGTCATATCCTCGATAGAATTATTATGGAAAATGAACACATTTATTCTTTAAATTAATCCCGCAATCCTATCTTGATCATTAAGTTGGATTTGAATCAACCTAAAGATAGCCTTATTTGGGACTATATTTCAAGTATCATTCAGGCCTTCATCTTCTCCCAGCACCGGATTAAGTGGATTGTGTCTTTTCTTTCCTCTCATCTCTTCTCCATATTGGTTAATGGATTTCCTTCAATGACCTTCTCCCCTTCCTAGGGAATTCACCAAGGTAACCCCCTCTTCCCTTTCCTCTTTATTATAATGGTATAAGCTTTGGGGAGATCTATCCAAGCAACATCATCCCAAGGAAAGTGGAAAGGCCTCAATATCCATGGCGATGAAAAACCATCTACCCACCAAAAATTTGAGGACGAAATGATTATAATTGATACTCCTACCATAATAGAATACCTACAAATGAAACAAGTTCTAATGGAGTTCTCAGAATCTTTAGGAATGACAATTAATCAAGGAAAATATCAGTTATTTTTCTTCAATATGCCTCCAGTTGTCCAAACCCATCTAGAAGAGACCCTAGGATTCCCATGTAGCACTCTCCCTTCTAAATATTTTGGAGTTCCCCTAGTAGAAAATTCCCTAAAGAAATTTTCCTGGGAATACCTCCTCTCTAGTCTGGCCAAGAAGCTCGATAACTAGTCTTTTTGATCCCTTAACTTGGCTAGTAGACCGATCCTAGTGAAAATAGTGCTTTAGACTATTCCCTTTTACCATTTATTAGTCCCAGTGTCTCCTAAGTATATCCTCAAAGCAATGAGAAACATACATAGATATTTTCTCTAGGGTGGATCCACAGAAAGGTAAAAATGGGCCCTACTTTCATGGAAATCGATATGCAAGCCCAATATGGCACGAGGTTTGGGCCTCCGAGACCCAGAATTAGTGGGTAAATTTTTAGGAGAAAAGTTATGGTGGTGATGGATTACCAACCAACAATATCAGTGGGATCATCTATGGAAGGTGAAATATGCTAGAGAATAACAAGAAGGAATCCTAATCTGAATGCAAAGTTCCCCAAGTGGCTCCAATATTTGGAACTTGTCCTAGCAAAATAAATCATTGATCCAACAAAATTACTTTTGCGAAATTAGGAATGAGAAGGAGGATTTGTTTCAGGAAGATGCTTGGAAAAATATGTTGAAATGGTTAGACCAAGAACAACTCCAAGGAATAAAGGAAGCAATGTTGAACAAAGGAAAAAACAAAGTAACTCATTATTGGATACTGGAAGAGGCCCATCATAGATGGCACAACTATCTCCCCAAAGAAGGATGGTAAGTAGCTGAGGACCAAGATACTTTAGAACAATTTTGGGAGGAATTAACCAACAGGAGAATCAATATTGATAATGAGGTGGACCACCTTTGTTGGGGTTGGAAAAAAAAGGGCTCTTTTACGGTTAAAGAGGCATAATTGATTGCAACAAACCACCAAAATCTCCCCAAATAGAAAATTTGGCAACAGATATTGCAGCAGAATTTGTGGCCAAATGTTTCAACCTTTCTGTGGTTTCTAACTCAAAACAAGATCCTGACTTGGGATAATATCTATAAAAGACGATTATAAGGACCCTCAAGATGCTCGCTTTGTCTCTCATGGGAAGAAACAATCGAGCACCTGTTCAACTCTTGTCCCTTTGTGGAATTCTTATGGGACCAGAGTGAATCCCTATTCCATAGATCAAGACTTAGATTTCAATATTTTCATGCCTCCCTCGAGGAATTTCCAACTTATATTACTCAAAACCCTATAGTAGATCCTCCCAAGATTCTTGTTATGGGAAACCTAGAAATAATGCAATGAGAGAGTCTTTAGGAATGAGACTCCATCCCCAAAAAAGATTTGGACCAGAGTAATGAAATCTATCTAGGAAAGAGTTGTTACTCAACCATGCAAGGATGAATATTGGAATAAGAACCAGTATGAGATAAACATTCTTAGGGCCCTATATCTAACTAGTCTTTTGACCCCAGTCAGGAAAATTTCACCACCCCCTAAGGTTTTGTCTCTATCAAGTTGGTCACCTCCTCCCCAAGGGTTTAACAAACTTAACCTCAATGGGGCCTCAAAAGGAAACCTAGGTAAGGAAAGTTTGGGAGCATTTTTTTGTAATAACTCAGGAGGGATCATCAAAACTTATGCAGGTAAGATAGGCCACACTAGTAACAATGTTTTGGAAATATTATCTTTGGAAGAAGGGATTAACATAGAAAAGTAGAATGAATACAACAAGGTAATAGATGAGGGTTATTTCTTTCTAATAATCAACATTGTTAAGTGGATTCAATAAGGGACTCTAATTTCTAAGATCTCTTACATATAGAATCTCAAGTCCTCCCTAGAGCGAGTGGAAAAGTTACTGCATAACATATCCACCATTATTCCAAGCCATGTGAAGAGGGAAGATAATAAGCTAGCATCTTGGCCAGTGAATGAGGGGGTACATTTAGCCAATGACAAGTGGGACGAGCCCTGCAACCCAAATAAAAAGGAAAGGTTTGTGACCAATCATCTCACTTTATATTTGAAATATTGGAGTTCCCCATATGGGGTGTTGGGGATGGGAACCTAGGGTTCTACAACCCCCAAGAATTGTAGGAAAAATGGCATAGATGGAATTAACAACATGAGAAGATAGAAACATAATCAGTGGCAAGGCATCGTTGTGTCAGTGGGGATGATCACTGGAAGAGAGGTAATTTCCCCACACGGGGTGCTAGGGATGGGAACCAAGGGTGCAACAGCCCCCGAGGAAGCTAGGAAAGTTGCTACAGAGGGCATTAAAACCATTAGAAGTTGGTGAATTGATCAATGACAAGACATAGTTTTGTTAGTAGGTACGATCATTGGAAGGGAGGGAATGAACTCCAGGCCCAAGGCTACACACGTGAGCCTTAAGGTGTGATCACATGGCATCCTATCCTAGCCACATGTTGAGACAGGGTGCCAACGCTCCATTCATGGGAATTAAGACAAACTGTAGTGGGATCTATTATCCTCAGCTCCATGGAAAAGGTCTAGAGGTTGGATAGTTTATCAGTAGTGATGATAGATAATTCCTTGTCATGAATTTGGTTCAGTGGAGGATCAATAGGATTTCCTAAGTGAACGGTGGGTAGAGACCCTCCCTCTGAGAGAAAGTGTTATTCATTGGAATAGAAAATGAATGTGGGCATCTATGGCTCCTCATCAAGGGTACCTAAGGGGGTAATATCGAGGAGGACACTTGCCATCATGGCCTTCGACTAGTCAGCCTGGTAATGATGTCCTGACCTCAAGGGTATAATGAGAACATTTCTATGTAGATGCCACCTTTTAAGAATCCACTCTTCCTTGCTTTCAAGACCATTTGGAAGAGGTAGAAGCAACGATCCATGTGTAAATAATGATGTCCACCATCCAGTAGGTGGCGAAATCAACCATTCACTGGATTATGTATGTTGGGAAAAATTGTGCTAGGGAATAGAATTACATGAAGATGGTGGAAATTTATGAGAATATAAAAAATATCTTGGGCCAGATGCTCTAGACCTGGGAGGAGGCTCTCAATATAATGCAATTGCAGTTAGATGGTTAAGAAAAGTAGTGATGAATTATCCCCCAAAAGCACAACCCATTCGACCCTATATCAGACCTAGGATTGGTATGGGATGTTGCCAGTTCAATGATTATTAGGTATGTTTTTTAGTTTTTTGATGAATTATCAAAGAAGATCAAGGTCAAGAGCCTACTACAATTCCTATTTAGGATGTTTTTTTTTTAATTTTTTAGCTTCCAAGACTATGTTTAAAAGTATTGGAAAAACTCTATGAACATAGGACCTATACCTTTGTTGCTGGTCAGGTTTCCCCAGTGGCAAGCCAAAAAAAAGGCCTTTATGTATGTATGTTATTTTTCTAAATCAATAGAATTTTAGACTGTGTTATTACAAATAAAAAAAGATAAACACACTTCTTTTATATCCTCAATGTATAGAGTGCCTGGAATTTTACAATATGTTAAGGATCCATATTTTTCAATGTTAAAAATAAAAAATCCTCGACTTTTATGTACATTAACAAGTGTCATTGCGATGACGATGTCCCACCCAAAATTTGTTTTCCACATAAATTTGAATTCATGCATAATTTTTAATTACAAAATTGGATGTAGGCATAAGTTTGAATTACAACATTGCATGTAATCATATTGAAGATGACTATACCAATACCAAAATTGCATTATCCCATGTTCCCAAAACCTATGTTTCCTATGTTCCCAAAACTTGTGTTGCACCTGAAGTGGTGAGACATTACTTTTCACAATTACTTAAAATATATCCATTTTCACCTAAAATTTAATAAAAATGATTTATTTTTATCAAAATAAATAAATTTATATACAAATAAAATATGTTTCTCCTACACATAAAATATTATATTTTCTTCATAAAATTAAAGTCACAAAAAAATGAAACAACTACTAATAACTCTTAAAACCTTTCCTGGATTAAGGTAATATTTCTAATTTTACTTTACATAAATAAAAGTACCTAAGAGTTCCCTTTTAAAACTTGGCCCCTAAGAATTATTATGTAAACTCGACCCTACGACACAGAAAAATATTGGCTATATATATAGAACCCTAAAGTATTACATTAAAAAATGAAATCCATCTTACTGTGAGGATCATAGACATTCAAGCCTTGATCAACTACACTTTAATTTAGGAATGAAAAGTGGTGTTGTACTGACCCACTCATAGGCGAAAATTATTTATCATGCGATATGGAATGGGTGAGTACAGGCTAATGATAGTCTCTCATGACGCGTTAGTGGCAATGCAAACCTGGAAAAAAAAATATGTTAACTTGGAGGGATTATTCAAGGTAATTTTACAATGAATTTGAATATGGTGTAAGAATATGAAACATAGGAAATTGAAATATATTTCTAAATATAAAACTTTTATTCATAGAAATTGTGAATAACTATGTCAAATTTAATTTTTTCTAATAGTGGTATCTTATTTTTCCAACAAAATATAAGGTATATGTTTTTGTTCGTGCAAGTGTTGAGTACCTTAATGATGGAATTTTGTTCCAAAACCTTAATATAAGGTATTTTTTGGAAATTTATAATATTAATTTTATATATTTTTGTAAATTATCGAAGTCAACATATCCCTAAAATTACAACATCTTTTGTTCATGCAGGCTATAAGAGGGTCTTAACATGATCAATTTTTTTTTTTTTAGATCGTAGATATCAGTCTCCTCTAGTGTCACATATAAATCGATCGATAAACAGTTAAGCTGAAAAAGACTTATAGCAGAAATAAGAAAGGTATGTATTCTAGGATTTTAATATATGTCAAGACAAAAATAGATTAAAAATAGTAAACATTACTGATTTTAAAAAAATTGTATATTTGGAATCTACACAACCAACTCTATTTGTGTTTCTAGTTTCGTCAATAACTTAACTGTGTAGCCTATAGAAAAATAACGTCAAAAATAGAGATATGGAGAGGAATTCATAAAAATAGAGGTTTTCATGTATTTGCAAAATGAACCACCAGGTTTGTCATCTTGAACCTAAATCTGAGGAAACCAACTAGGCAAACATGTATGCTAGAGTTGTCACTCATGCTCGAAAAAAGAATTGAAATTGAAATAACGTGCATGCACTTTAGGAACGCATGCACGTTCCTAAAGTGCATGTGTGTTCCTAATGCATGGATGTTTTCCTAAAACGTGTGCACATTCCTAAAACATGTGCATGTTTCTAAAGTGTGCACGCATTCCTAAATTACACGCATGCTATTAGCAATAGCAATGCACACGCCTTCATGTTAACACCCATAAATTCCCCCCCCCAACCTCTTCCCCCCTCTCCCTCCCTCCCTCTATCTTCCTCTCTTTCTCTCTGACCTCACTCTCCCTATCCCTTTCTCACTCTCTCCTCCCTCTCTCTCTCCATCTCCCTCTCTCTCTTCTCCCTCTTCCCATCTCTCCTTATGTCCCTCTTCCCACCCCTCTCTCTCCCCCATTGTTCCCCCATGATCTCTCTCTACCCCACTCACTCT
>ML787006.1:415097-430669 GCA_009831015.1 Picea engelmannii | reverse complement strand
GGGGGTTAGACAATGAATGAGAGAGAGGGAGAGAGTAGTTGGAGAGAGAGAGGAAGATATATGGAGGTAGGGAGAGGGGGGCAAAGGGAGAGAGAGAGAGAGAGAGGGGCAGAGCGAGGGCAGAGAGAGGGGGGTAGAGAATATTTCATGTTAATAGGAATGTGTGCACATTCCTATTAATAATAACACATGCATGCTTCAGGAACGCGTGCACATTCCTAAAGTGCACACACATTATTTTTATTTCAACATTTTTAGGAACGCACACGTGTTCTTGTACACGTGTTTCTCACGAATGCATCTGTTTTATTGAGAATGTGCATGTTTTATTGGGAACGTGCCGACATGGATTTTGAGTGGAGGTTTAGGTTTTATCGAACTTGTCACATGAGAAACATGTGTGTGTTCCTAAAAACGTGCACGCATTCCTAGGAGTGCACGTTCCTGCTCACCCCATTGCCACTTTATCATCCACCAACTTCATGCACTCACCCACATGCCCTTTGTAACCTTTTCGCAGTGTTCTTTCATTAACCAATCCATGTGCTCAAATTTTGTTTCAATCTCCCTGATATCAAAACATTCTATCCAATCCATTTGCTCAAATGTTCTTTCAATCTCCCCAATATCGAACCATTCTAACACTTTGTAATGCTTGAGCCTTTACCTGTTAGAAAAATAGGACCGTGGAGCAATAAAGTAAAACAAATGCAGAAACAAAACATAGAAGATACACAATACAATAGAGACACATATTTACATGGATTGCCCAGTGTGGGATACATCCACCAGAGAAATTGCTAGGTCCTTCCTTTATTATTATCCAACAAATGAAGGGATACAACCTACAACAAAGTTGTTGTAACTTCCTCTTCGTTCTCTCATGGTCTCCTATCTCATAATACAATATTCACTATAATGCATAGTCACAATACATTTCCCTCATAACAGAGGGTTTTCTTCTAGGGTAAAAAAACCCTAACATAATTTCCATCATTAGATCTGCGACATTATAATGAATGGTCCTCGAACCCCGCAGAGGGGGTAACCCCCCTCTGCACTCCTCCGCATGGAAGAGTGTACATACTTTTGGGGTGTAAATACTTCATGGGGTATAAACATGACTAAAAACAAAGACCTCTGAATCTAGAATATAATCAGGCTCCACAACCAATAATCTCCCACTTGGAGACTGATCTCAACAACTCCACCACTATTGTATATGTTGGACTCTAAACCTTCTTGGACATGGAAAAATTCTCATCTTCATCTTCATTCTTGAATACCAATTGAAACTGAGCAGGAACTCAAATTATCCCTGGTTACTCCCTTTGTTAACATATCTACAGGATTCTGGCTAGCGTGTATCTTTTCCAACTTCAAATGTACATCTTCCAAGGTGGATTGTATGAAGTGGTACCTCAACTGTATATGCTTAGTATTCAAATGGAAGGTTGAGTTCTTTGCAAGATAAATGGCACTCTCATTGTCACAGTACAACCTGCTATTCTCCTGCTTCTTCCCCAATTCTTCCATAAATCTCTATAACCAAATCATCTCTTTACTAGCCTCTGTAGCAGCAACATATTATGCCTCTATTGTTGAAAGTGAAACAACCTTTTTCAGTTTCGAAATCCAACTTACTATTGTTCCACCTATAGTAAAAACATATCATGTGGTGCTGCTCCTGCTGTCTTTATCACCTTCCATATCTGAATCAACATATCCCTGTAGAAAAGTGTTTGAACCTCCAAAACATAATTCATGAGTAACAGTACCTCTCAAATACCTGAGAATCCACTTTACATCCTCCCAATTTTCTTTACCTGGATTGTTCATATACCTGCTCACAACTCCCACTGCATGTGCAATATTTGGCCTTGTGCAAACCATTGCATACATCAAGCTGCCAACTGCTAATGAATAAGGAACCTTGGACATGTATTCTATCTCCTCTTTTGTCTTGGGACACATTTCCTTAGTTAATTTGAAATGGTTGGCCAAAGGTGTACTAACTGGTTTTGCATTCTGCATTCTGAACCTTTCCAACACCTTCTCTATGTACTCACCCTGAGACAATGTCAATTTTTTATTTTTCCTGTCTCTTGTTATTCTCATACCAAGGATTTTCTTTGCAGCACCCAAATCCTTCATCGCAAATGAATTAGATAATTTCTTCTTGAGCACATTTATATCCTGCATATTAGACCCTACAACAAGCATGTCATCTACATATAATAACAAGATAATATAGCTTTCATTTTCTAGCCTTTTAAAATAAACACGGTGATCAGAATGACATCTACTATAACCATGTTCTTCATAAACCTGTCAAACTTCAAATACCACTGCCTTGGAGATTGCTTTAGTCCATACAAGCTCTTCTTCAACTTGGATACCAAATTATTCTTCCCTTTGACCTCATACCCCTATGGTTGTTGCATATAAATCTCTTCCTCCAACTCCCCATGGAGAAAAGTTGTTTTTACATCTAACTGTTCAATATGCAAATCTTCTACTACCACGAGACTCAAAATAGTCCTAATTGAAGTCATTTTAACAACAGGAGAAAATATTTCATCAAAATCTATACCTTTCTTTTGTGCAAACCCCTTTACAACAAGTCTAGCCTTATACCATTTTTCTCCTCCATCTTCTTCCTTCAACTTGTAAACCCATTTATTCTGCAATGTTCTTATTCCTGCAGGCAACTAAACCAAGTCCCAAGTATGGTTATTTACCAAGGAATCCATTTCGTCTTTCATGCCTTGCTCCCACTTCTTTTTGGTGTCTACTTCCATTGCCTCTGCATAACATTCTGGTTCACCTGAATCAATCAACAATAAATAATACAATGAAGGAGAGTATCATTTAGGGGGTATACTTAACCTGGTAGATTCTCTAACAACACTTGAAGGTGTTTGAGGCACCTATTGCTCCTGTTGTTGTACATTTTGATTTTCAGGTTCCTTTGGAATTTCTTTTTCTGTGATCTTATCAAGCACTGTGTATTCTTGTTTTTCTTTTTCCTTTTTCTTTCCCTGCAACTGATCTTTGTACATGACCTTCTCATTGAATATGACATCTCTACTCCTAATGATTTTGTTATTTTCATAATCCCATAAGTGATAACCAAAATCATTAACACTCTATCCAATAAAGGTACACTTCTTAGATTTTTCCTCAAGCTTTGTTCTATTTTCTTTATCAATATGGACAAATGCTTCACAACCAAAAATTTTCAAAACAGAATAGTTTACCTTTTTTCCTGTCCATTCCTCCTCTGGAATTCTACCATACAAAAAGATTGAAAGTCCTTTGTTTATTAAGTAAACAACAATATCTACAGCATCTACCCAGAACTGTAAGGGAAAACTAGCATGCAATCTCATGCTCCTTGCATGCTCCATGATTGTCCTGTTCATCCTCTCTGACACACCATTTTCTTGTGGTGTTCTTGGAACTATCTTCTCTCTACGAATCCCATGGTATGAACAGTAATCATCAAACTCATTGCTACAATATTCACCTGCATTATCTGATCTGAGACACTTCAAACTTTTTCCTGTCTCATTCTCAACCAAATATTTCCATTTCTTAAAAGTATCAAAAACATCATATTTTTGTTGAATGCAATAAACCCAAGTTTTTCTAGTTGCATCATCAATAAAAGTAACATAATAAATAAATCCACCAAGAGATGATACCTGAGCTAGTCCCCATACATCTGTATGCACAAGCTATAACCTTTCATTCTTCTTTTATTTTTCGACTCTGAGAAATCTGACTCTCTTTTGTTTTCCATAAACACAATGCTCATAGAATTCCAAATCAATTTGTTTAAGATCTAGCAACAAATTTCTTTTTTGAAGTATCTTCATTCCCTTCTCACTCATGTGTCCTAACCTATGATGACACAGTGTTGTATCCACTCCTGTAGAAGCTAAAGAGATAGAAGAGTCAGTATTACCAGTACATAAATACAATGTACCTACCTTCTCTCCTTTTTTTATCACCAATGATCCTTTGATGACCTTCCACGTCTTATCTGTAAATATGGATATACAACCTTCACTTTCCAACTTCCCTGTTGAAATTAGATTTTTCCTTAAATATGGAACATGTCTTACCTCTTTCAACAACCATTGGTTTCCATTGCATTTCCTTATTTTTACCTTTCCCATTCCAACAATTTTGCACGGTGCATCATCACCCAAATGAACCTATCCAAAATCACCTTGAACATAATCTAGAAAATGTTTCCTATGGGGTGTGACATGAAATGAAGCCCCTTATTCTGCTACCCAAGACTCATAAATATTATCTACAGAAATAATCAAAGCATCTTGTAACACATCACCTGTTACATTTGCTTCCTGATTTCTCTCATGTTGTCCATCTCTTTGTTTCTTTGGAGCTCTGCAGTCTTTCTTCAAATGTTCTTTCTTCCCACAATTCCAACACTCTATCTTTCCAAGTCTGGATTTGGATCTACCCTTCCTAGAATTCCCACAGTTCCCTGATCCCTTTCCTCTATCCTTTTGTCTTCCCCTATTCTCCATGTTCAACACATTACCTGATGTCTCACCTGTGCTTTTCCGTCGCATTTCCTCACTAAGGATAACACCAAGAAAATCATCAAATTTTAAATTATTTGAACCAGAGACAGAGTTACTTACAACCATGACCGAGCCGTTCCAACTTTCTGGCAATGAGCACAAGATTAGAAGAGCCCTGACCTCATCATCAAAGTCCACTTTTACATAACTTAGTTGATTAGTAACCGTATTAAAATCATTTAAATGATCTGCAACAGAGCCACCTTCTGACATCTTCGTATTAAACAATCTCTTCATTAGAAATACCTTATTGGGCGCTGAGTATTTTTCATACAATTTATCCAATGCATCCATCAAATCCTTTGTTGTCTTTTCTTTCAAAATATTGAAAGCCATCGACATTGTCAGGCTCAGTCATATCATTCCTAAAGCATTTCTGTCAAGAATCTCCCATTCTTCATCCTTCACATTTGTAGGCTTCTTTGCTACTCCACCCAATGGTAGGAATAAATCCTTCTGATATAAATAATCTTTCATCTGCATCTTCCATAACTAGTAGTTTTGGCCGTTAAATTTTTCGACCCTAAACTTTCCATCTTCTGCCATTTCTCCCACTCGAACTAGTAACCCTCCTTTCCTGCGAGTTACCTTTCCCTCTGATACCAGTTGTTAGAAAAATAGGACCGTGGAGCAATAAAATTAAAAAAATGAGAAAACAAAACACAGAAGATACACAATACAATAGAGATACATATTTACATGTTCAACTAGTGTGGGCTACGTGCACCACAAAAATTTTCAGGTCCATCCTTTATTATTATCCAACAAATGAAGGGATACAACCTACAACAAACCCGCTGTAACCTCCTCTTCGTTCTCTCACAGTCTCCTATCTCATAATACAATATTCGCTATAATGCATAGCCGCAATACATTTCCTTCTTAACAGAGGGTTTCCTTCTAGGGCAAAAAACCCTAACATAATTTCTACCGTTAGATCTGCGACCTTATAATGAACGGTCCCCGAACCCCGCAGAGGGGGTAACCCCCCTCTGGACTCCCCCATCTAGAAGAGTGTACATACTTCTGGGGTGTAAATACTTCATGGGGTATAAACAAAGCTGAAAACAAAGACCTCTGAATCTGGAAGATAATCAGGCTCCATAACCAACATTACCCTTTACTAATTATATCAAATGTCTTCATCATGCTCTTGCACTCTCGATATGGATACTCAACCATGATCATCTCCAACACACACATGTCGAAATAACACACATTCAACAAGTCATTATAATCCCTCTCAATAATCTTCGGAGCCATGTATTCTCGATTCCCTAGGCATAGTGAACAACCTACAACTACTATAACTATAAATTTTGTTACAATTTTTGTTACAAGGTCATTCAAAGGAAAATATGTGGTAACATTGCATTTTGCATCCAATATATGGCATCATATGTATTTATTCCACTGACATGAATTTAATGACCTCAATGAATAGATGTCCTAGTTATCTAAGGTTAAAACTCCAAACTTAGGTTATCTAAGATAGGAAAACAAATTGCATTGTGTGTGAGATCAACGATTAAAAATTAAAACTCAGGTATAACCTAAAATTGAAAAATAACATTTTGTTATAGCTCTACAATGAGAAATCCAAATGGTTAGCCAATCACATTTGTGATAAAATAATATTATGAAAAAATAATTATTTTGCTAAGCAAATGTACAACATTGGATAGCAAGAAAAATATTTGTAGTCAAAGACAAACTAATGGATGGTGAGTAATGAATTGAACGCTATAGTCCTACCTTCATGGACTAATAATAAGCATTCCATTTAAAAAATGATTTTACATTAATGATATTTTTTCATTTAAAATATTGAAAAGCTTTTTACTTTGACAACATATGGTTATAGTGGTGTAAAGTGTATATAAATTATAATTTAGAAAGTAAAGAAATGGTCGTTGTCTAAACATTGGACTTTTTGAACTTTTTCACCCCAATCTAACTGGTGAAAAATCCATTTTCTATTTCTAGATTTCATTTTTGAATGCATGAATGGATTCAACACCCTCAAAAACTCTTAGGGATCTGGAATTATACATACTCAATCACTCAAATATGGAGTTCCAACAATTTTTAGACTAAGCTCATTGAAATGAGTTTTTAAGTAAGAATTTATTTTGAAGAATGTGTAAAGAAAAAAATCAATTTTGTTAAAATAAATATGTATTTTTACCAGTTTTAATGTGAAAGAGGGTGTTGGACAATTCTTAAACACTTTGTGTCAAAATAATTTGTATTATTTGTGATACTAAGAAGGTTGAACAAAAAAAAAAAATTATCTTAAAATAAAATATTATAAACCCACATTAAATCTGAATTTCAAAATATTTATTACAATATGAAACTTCCTAAAGTTGTCATACATCAANTAAAAAAAAAAAAAAAAAAAAATTGAAACTTTTTAAAAATAAAAATGTTTTTTTTTTTTTTTGTAAGTAGAAATAATTATATTACCTTGCGAAAGAAAAAAACTTATGTGTCCAGATATACATGAGATCTAGCCAGTTGTTCTTCCATCGAAGTGGAAACTAGAATGCAAAGGCGTGACATCTGTCCATAGTTACATAACTTGACAAAAAGACGATAATTGTCAAAATACAAGCAGGGGACTTGCCACTTGTTCTGTCACTCTTGTGGAAACAAGAATAGGTGGTGGACTTGGTGCCTTGAACTGAAACAGAGAATATCAATACAAAGCCTATTGGACATGAACTAGAGACTAACATAGGAAACAATTGCAAAAAAATTAGCCATTGACCCAAGGAAAAAAACTGTGAGAAGTTATGCATGCAGTGAGCAAGGGCATCCATCGTGATGGAATTTGAAGGTGAAGGACTGACAACACATCGGGAAACAACTCTTATCAGGCTCGCTTGACAGGGAGGCATAGAGGGCATCTAGGCATTTTCCAAAGAAACTCTGGCGGTTATGTTGCTCAGACAGGTCCCTCCTCATTTCAAATATTAAAACCAGGTGGTTTTCCATGAGTCTGTAGGAATCTGGAGCTGGGTGGTAGTCCGCTTGAGCCTGGTTCTCCTCCAAGGTGGAAGCGACGAAGTTGAAGGAAACAACAAAGTCTATGACAGGGTCTTCTTCCATGGATGCAACTGAATTGTGCCCCGAGTGGCCCTCCATAGGTAAGGCCTCTTCTTCCACTATGCATCCCATAACGACTGACTTCTGTAAAGGGTTGGTGGTACAGGTAGCAGGATAGCACTCCAGGATGGTCGAATGAAGGAAAGGAAAGAATTCCTCCCAATTGGGAGGAAATTATTCTTCCACTGGGAAACCACCTTGGAGACTCTCAGTACTGGTAGGATGTGGTTGTTGATGAGCTTGTGCATTTGGAACTAGAGCTTGAGTAGTAAGTCCCTGGTCATGGTGAGGCCAAGGCTCTGAAGGGGCTTGCGCAAACCAATTATGACCCGAAGAGCCCAAGTGGTCTCCTCCTAGCATGAGAGCTCAAGAGGCAAGCCCTGGGCAGTTATGCCATCCAAATCTATTTTGGTAGGCCATCCCTCGATGGGGCTTGCCCCGTTATTGTGGCATGGTTGCACAGGGCACCAAGAGAGCATAAAAACCATAGGAGCAAGCTGAGTCTCGAGGCAGGATCAACAAAAGAATGCTGGGCTCTCGGCTCAAACGCCTCATATAACACTTCCCACACAGTGAAAATACCAGGAGGGCAAAGGCATTGATGGCTCTGGTATCCAATAGTGATGGAGTGATGGCAGTCTCGAAGATCGTACTAAAGTCGAGGAGCCGAGCCCAGGCTTCCATTAAGGCTCGACACACTAAGACTTGGTGTTTAAGCATGAGAGCCATCACGACTGGATAGGGAGAGAGGGTGGCGGCGAGGGGCTTTAACTGCCCTTGTGATCGCCCCATCCAACGATATGTGTGGCCCATGTGGCCCATGTGTCACCCCATCCGGGGAAAATACAAATGAAATTTTGAAGTAAACTATGTAATTCAATTTTTTTTAACTTATAAATATATATTGGTTTCAGTTAACATCTATATCCATCATGATGATTTCATAATCATAATCAATATGATGTAATTATAAGCCAAAATTCATAAAAAATAAAAATTATTATAATTAATTAATTTTTTTAATTTTTTAAAAGGTGTATTATATATATATATATATATATATATATATATATAAAACATTTAATATGGATTTATATTTATATGAAAAAATCTTAAATTCATTATGAATTATGAATCTAAACCGGTGTTATAAATCATTAAAAAATTATATGTCCTCAACCCATGAGAATATTTACTTTAAATAATGTTTTATTTCTCACTTTAATATATTTAAATTACATTTCAATAAAATACAAATGAAATTTTGAAGTAAACTATGTAATTCAGTTTTTTTAAAGCTATAAATTAATATTGGTTTCAGTTAACATCTATATCCATCATGATGATTTCATAATCATAATCAATATGATGTAATTATAAGTTAAAATTCATTATTAAAAAAATAAAAAATAATAAAATAATTAATTATTATAATTAATTAATTTTTTAAGCTATAATATATATATATATAATAAACATTTAATATGAATTTATATTTATATGATTAAATATCAGCTTAAATTCATGATTAATTATGAATCTAGACTGGTGTTATAAATCATTAAAAAATTATATGTCCTCAACCCATCCGATGAGAATATTTACTTTAAATAATGTTTTATTTCTCACTTTAATATATTTAAACTTCTGCGCATATTACATTTCAATAATGTTTCCATACTGGTCATGATGGCAGAAAAATTAAAATGGTTATTGCCACTCAGTCACGAATCTATTACAGAATATAGATAAAGATAATGAGGAAAACCCTAATTGCTCCTTATCTGCAAAACCCTAAACCCAAAGCAAAACCAAACCTACAGACATATATGGACTGCAGAGTCCAGTACTCCGCCAAATTTTAAATCCTACTGGAGAGTTTGCAATCAGGAATGTCGACGATAGCTGTTTCTTTAGTATAAACCGACAGGAGAAAACAGATATCAAGTCGAGTCGAAACAGGCAGCATACACAGGCGAATAGCTAAAATTAATTGTAGAGAAGGCTCTATGATAAACGGTAGAGAATGTAAAGTGGTAAGTTCCCGTAAAACTTCGAAGATACAAAAAAAACTCTCAAACACTCATACAATAGATCATTTTATTACTGCTATAATACTCCGAAGTTCCCTTAAATCCTACTGGAGAGTTTCAAATCTAGTGAACTATGCTTTACATTAAGGCTTGCAATCAGAGATGTGCTTGCAATCAACACGAATGTCGACCATAGAAAAGAGAAATTAACTGTACATTTTCTCCTTGCGTTCCTCAGCTGCTCCTCCTCACAGATCACATAACTTCATGTTAGGCAGTTGAAGCAAAACATACCATATAACAAAGCATATAAGCAAGATCAAACACTCATTAAACCATGCAGATTCATCATACACTTGACAAAGTGATTTATGTGGAAACCCAATGAGAGAAAAAATGCTCACATATATAACATCTATCACTCAGTTATACAAATTGATCATGAATAGATCACATAGTATATCACATAGCTGCATGCATGTGACCGCATGAGGAAATTCGTTGGCATGTTTCCAACAATATTCACCTTGACAACAATTTACTTGATATATCATGCCCTTCATTAATTCTTTTTTGCAAGCCAAGAGAAGCCAAATACCATTGTAGCTTCTCTAACAAAATTGGTTTTGTAAACATGCGTGCAGAATTTACTTTTGTATGGACCTTTTCCAAAGACACTCCACCTTCATCAACAACCCGTCTTACAAAATGGTACTTAACAAAATGTGCTTCGTCTTACTATGATAAGCTGGATTTCTAACCAAATGAATAACACTTTGACTATCGCAAAATACTTTCACCTTGTCCTCCTTCCAAACTCACCCAACAGACCCTGTAACCAAATTGCCTCCTTGCATGCATGTGAAGTAGCCATATACTCTACCTCACTAGTGGATAAAGAGACTAAGTTTTGAAGCTTTGACATCCAACTAACAGGTCCTTCTGCAAGAGTAAAGACATATCCTGAAATGGATCTCCTTTTGTCCAAGCCACCTGCAAAATCTGAATCTACATAACTGCAAAATGAATCTCTCGAACCATCATAGGTGATAGAATAACAGATTGTGCCGCTAAGATATCGAAGCACCCATTTCACTACTTCCCAATGAGTTTTTCCTGGATTTGTCATGTATCGACTGACAACACCAATTGCATGTGAAATATCTGGTCCAGTACTCACCATCGCATACATCAAACTTCCCACTGCATTAGCATATGGTACAAGAGACATATAATCATATTCTTCGTCATTACTAGGACATAAACCTAAAGAAAGATTGAAATGGGAAGCCAAAGGGATATGTACGAGTTTCACATTATCCATACCGAATCTCATAAGTATTGTATCCACATACTTTTGTTGTGACAAGTACAACTTACCATTTTTCTTGTCTCTCTATATCTCCATGCCTAAGATTTGTTTTGATGCTCCTAGATCCTTCATATCAAATGCCCTAGCCAACTGAGCCTTTAACCTATTGATTTCGACCATGCTTTTGCTTACCACAAGCATATCGTCAACATATAACACCAAAATAATGAACATGCCATTTTCCAACTTTTTAAAGTAAACACAATGATCATATTCACTTCTTGTAAAATTTAGGCTCACCGTGAAGGAATCAAACTTTTTGTACTATTTTCTGGGAGACTGTCTCAGGCCATACAATGACTTCTTGAGTTTGCAAACAAACCTCTTATTGTGATCCTGAACAAACCCTTATGGTTGTTCCATATATATATCCTCATATAGATCTCCATGTAGAAATGATGTTTTAACATCTAGCTACTCTAACTCAAGCTCAAGTAAAGAAACTAGTGCTAACACAATATGAACTGAAACAAGCTTCACAACTGGTGAAAAGATCTCATGAAAATCAATACCTTCTTTTTGAGAATACCCTTTTTCTACCAGTCTTTTTTTATACCTTTTGACTTTATCATCATCACCCTTTTTCAATTTGTAGACCCATTTGCAGCCGATAACCTTCATGTCCTTTGGAAGTTCTACCAGGTCTCATGTTTTATTCCTCTCTAAGGAATCCATTTATTCATTCATAGATTTCTTCCATTGAGCACTTTCAGATACCTTAATTTCTTCCTGAAAACAACTAGGTTCTCCATCAATAGAAACCAAAGCCATAGATAGAACATAATCATCATACCTTGTAGGAGGATTCCTGACCCGTGAAGATCTCCTCAGAGATGGTTGAGGCATATCCTCAATTTATTGGATATTTTATGCGTCTTCATCTTCATCTTCTTCTTCTGGAACTTCTTCATGCTCCTCCCTTTCTAAAGATGGTTGAGTTTCCAACTGAATTTGTTGAACTTGCGGTACCTATTCTTGTCTCACTTCAACATCTACCAATTATGATTTTAAGAGTGAGGATTCATCAAATACTACATCTTTGCTTATGATGAGTTTGTGGAAAATAAGATCCCACAGTTTGTACCCCTTAACTCCATCACATAACCAACAAAGACATATTTCTTTGATCTAGGATCTAACTTAGAACACTGATCTTTAAAAATAAGAGCATAAGCATCACAACCAAATATTCTCATATTTGAAAAATCACACGAATGACCTATCCATACCTATTCTGGAATCTTATAGTTTATTGCATTTGATGGTGACCGATTGATCAGATAACATGTTGTAAGAATTGTTTCAACTTACAATTTATGTTGCATCTTGGCATTAGTGAGCATGCTCCTTGCTCTCTCTAGAAGAGTCTTATTCATGCGTTCAACAACACCATTTTGCTGAGGAGTATAAACTGTGGTATTATGTCTTTCGATTCCAGCTTCCTTGCAATAGTTCTCAAATTTCATAGATGTGAACTCACCTCCATTATATGTCCTTAAACACTTGATTGACATGTCAGTGCTCTTTTCAACTAAATTTATGAATTGCTTAAAAGTATTAAATACATCAACTTTTCTTTTAAGTAAATAGACGAAAACCTTTTTAGAGTAATCATCTATAAATGTCACATAATATGACGATCCTCCAAAACAAACTATAGGGGATGGTCCCCAAACATCTGAATGAATGTAATCAAGGATACCTTTGCTTATATTTCTTCCTGCTTTATCAACTAGAACCCGAACCATACCTGAACTAGAACCTGAACTTGTTTCAGCTACATTAGCTTCCTTTGATTCTTTTGTGGAGTCCTCCTTGGATGCATTCTATCTTTTCCAGCAGTCCTTCTTGAGATGCCAGATTTGTCGTAGAACTAACATTTCTACTTACTCTTCTTTCCTTTTGACTTATACCTTGATGTACCCCTCTGATTTTTCCCTCTTTCTGTAGATCAACCTCTGACCACCATTGCTTATGTTGTTGAGGTTTCTTTACCGGATGTTTTCCTTGTCTTCTCAGATAACAAAGATTACACAACAGTGTCATAATCAATGACATATGTTGTGTTAAACCACACAATTGTGACCATATGGTCCCAAGACTCAAGAAACAAACAAAGTAGTGTAACTACCTTGTCCTCATCTTCAAACTTTACTTCCATATTAGTTAATTGACAAATCAGAGTATTGAAAACATTAAAGTGATCAACAATTTTCATACCTTCTTTCATCCGCAAGTTGTACAACTGCCTCTTTAAGAAGATTATGTTTGACAAGTTCTTTGTCATATACACACTCTCTAGTTTGGTCCACAAACCTGTTTTTATCGTCTCTTCAACGATGTTAAACAATACATCATCTGCCAGACACACGCGAATAGTATTGAGGGCTCTTGCATCCAGATCCTCCCATTCCTCGTCTGTCATGCTTGTAGGTTTCTTTGACCTTCCACCCAAGGCCTTTTGCAATCCTTGTTGCACAAGCATATCTCGCATCTTGAGCTTCCATAGCACAAAGCTATTCTTACCACTGAATTTTTCCACCTCAAACTTGGAACTCTGCACTTTTGCCATTAGCAGAAACAACCGTCCAAAAAGAAAATCACAACTTCTAATAAATCAAGCTATTTTAAATGTGGAAGAATAATTATATGTCCTTTTTTTAAATAAGACAAAAACTTCATACCATGTTAATGGATCAAAAAATTTCCTTTGATTTTATTTTGTTTGGATTGTCACACCTTGTATGAGGATCACCTGCGATGATTAGGAAATCATCGCACCATGTTAATGGATAGTGTGTGCTGATTTGCATGCAAATTGTTGCATCGTGTCAAACTAGGACCTGCGACGATGTCGCATTGTGTATAAATCTGTGCCTGCGATGATGTAATAAAAGCCCGTCCTCGGTTGATTCACTTCACTCGGCTCGGTTAAGTTGCTCTTCGATCCAACGACCAGATTCTCTTCTCCTTCGCTCTCTTCTCCTTCAAGTCTAAGCTATGATACCACTTGTTAGGTAGTGAAAGAAAAAACATAGCATAAAATAAACAAGTTCAAACACACATTAAACCAAGCACATCATTCATACACTTGACAAAGTGATTTATGTGGAAACCGAATGAGAGAAAAAACCATGGGAAATGATTATTGGTCTTCTTATTATTTAAGCGAGAATTACAATAGCCTTCAGAGGCATACAATCATCCTCTCCTCACACACTCTCTGCTCCTCTCTGCTCTCTGCTTCTTGCATACGCTTGCACTCACATTGTACTCCACCTCTATGGGTATGCTCACATATATAACATCTATCACTCACTTATACAAACTAATATTGAATAGATCACATAGTTACACGAGCAATTCATAAATAGATTGCATGCATGCCCATTAACATAACTGCATGCATGGGCATTAACATAAGTGCATGCATGTGCTTGAGGAAATTTATTGACATATCTCCAATTAAATTTTTTATTATATAAACGTTTTTGTTATTAATTTACATTACATTAATTCATTTAATCTTTTATATTTTGATTTTTTTATCATTAATTTAATATCTTATGAATTTATTATTATTATTACGTCCAAAGGCTATAACTATTGACGATAGTTAGATTTAATAATTTTTAATTATAAAGTCGGTTTCTATGTACACTATTTAATTTGTTTAGAATATTTTTGTGTTGGTCACAAGCATTTGTAGGTCAAGATATTATAGATTGTCTTCCTTCCATGTTAAAACATGGTCATTAATCATTACTAAAATTTATTAGTGAAATAAACTTGATAATTAAAGATTAAATTATTCACTCCATCATTTATGAGTATGGATTTTCTTAGGCCTGGTGTTTTTATGTTTCAATTAGGCTGTTTTTTTTTAACTACCCGAGGGATTTTTACTGTGCCTGGAATTTTACAAGCTGATAACTTTCTGGGTTCACCAGCAGCGAGATAGGGATTGTGCTAGTTTTAATGTGTTATCTTGTATGACATCCCCCTTACTGAATTGTAAAGCCCTTCTAGACAAAAAAATATGTGTATATATATAATTTCAAAATTTTATAATTTAGTTTAATTAATTAAATCATTTTCCGCAGCTGAAAAATACTAAAACGCATAGAGGAAGACTATAAACTTGAATTTAAGTCATATCGAAAAAACTTAAACAGTACCTTTAGAATTCTCGATATAAAGACAAGATCAAATAGTTTTCCATTTATATAAAATCTAAATTCAACTCAAACTTCAAACACCAGAGGAGTAGCATTGATGATTCAAAGAGTGTCCGGCATCAACACGGCAATAGAAATCACGGTAGCAAAATAAGACAAAGGACGGATTTATAAAGCATAGACTGAGCTATCCTAGAGAGAATCACGATGTCTCACTTCTTACACTTATCCAATTATGATAACAGATGGTTCACTATCT
>ML787006.1:374552-405912 GCA_009831015.1 Picea engelmannii | reverse complement strand
TTCTGGCAAATTCGTTTTTTTAAATGGTTAGTGTTAAATTGTTTCTGGCGAAATGTCTTTATATAATTGTTACTGGAAAAAAAAAGGAAGGAAAAACTAGTTCTGGCAAATCTAAATCGTTCTGGCAATTGGAGACGCTTAGGCAATTTAATTTGTGCTGGCATTTATGGAATTCGTTTCGCTTTCCTGGAGATCACCTTGGCTTTTATTGAATCCGTGTGCTTTCCTGGAATTTGTTGGCAATCTGGAATGTGTTTCTTGGTGTTGAATTCGTTGGGAAATCCCGAAATTCGTCAGCCTTCTGTGGTTTTCTGTAATCGATGCATTTTGATTTTGTTCTAACATAATAATACTCAGATTTCTACTGTTACGTTTTAAATTTTAATGCACCCACGAGCTCCCTGTTGAAGAAAGAGGGATTTTAGAAACAATCTCAGCTGCCAACTCACTTGAACTCATGCGTCCACCATTTATGATTGCAACTCAAGTTGTGTTAGGGCCAGAGTGGGCAATGCGTTGAATTGACTGAGGATGTTAATTACTAACTACCCATTGACGAATTTAATAAACTAAGGAATAAATTAACCTCACACCAGAATGAAGTAATCTATTAGAGCTTGATATTACATATTTTATGATTCTATAAGGCAGTTCCCTTAATCTAGGTTCTCCACGAACGAATTTACTGGCTCGTACTGAATTTCTGATTGAGGAATTATATTCAACTGCTGGAAGGACCAGAGTTCCTTCTAAGTGTTCACATCATCTTAGTAATTTATGTTTCTCATTCTCTGCTTGTCCAGAGATGCTCACTTGACAAGATCGTTTTTCCCCATGGATTGTCCACAACTCTAAGCATCACCTCTTCCCTTCTCCAACCCCACGGGATTACCTCTGTTATCTTTGGCGTGTTTCAATCTATGGGAATCCCAACAACCTCACATTTTATTCCTGCACAGATTTTAGATTTTCATGGCCATTCAGTCTGCTCATTTTAATGACGGTCAGAACTCCTAAGTTTGGTTGTTCCCCTTTGATTTCTTAATCTTCGCTAATAGCAGCCCTAAGACGCGCGTTGGCAGGGGGGACAGAAGCGTTGGCAGGGGGACTGAATGGCAGTGACAGGTGGTTGGCCTTCATAGCCCCTGATGTTTTTATTAAAGTGTAACCTCATGACAGCGTGCTAGATGCAACCTTGTATATATATATTACCTTATGCTTGCCTGAATAAAGTCGAATTTTATATTTAAATTTATTAATCTAAAAGACTCTATTAACCCGAGCAGTGTAATACACTTTGGCATGTTTTATTCTCGATTTTTATTTTATATTGTCACCGATTTCCTGTAGCAGTCCCGAGGTCTGTCCTTGCATTGGCTCGTAATTTCTCTACCGATGATGGTCAAATGTTAATAACTTCCTCAGAGAGGATGATGTACTAAATCAAACCTGGAACTGTTTTAAATTAACACAAAAGTTTTAGCTTTAAAATACCATGAAGAACCAGTGATGATTTAGCAAGCCGGGGACTCCCAAGTTATCAATCTTTTTATGATGATAGTTCAATGAGTAATTGTGAATGTTAATTTATATGCTGCGATAAGGGATTCTGGAAATTTGCGTTATGTGGCGTATTCTTTTAGTTAACCTTATCATTTCAGTATATTATCATAATATTCCATTAAATTAGACGATGTCTCATAAAAGGGAGTAAGGCGATAGTGACTGTGTTCACTTAACCTGTAATTTCTTGGATTGTCTTGACGTAGAATCTTTGATTACCGTGTAACCATGCCCCTTGTCTTCCAGCCAGAAATTATTTTACATATGTTCGACACTTGCGCAACTGCGAATTAATCACCCAACCTTTGAGCTAAAAAGCTTGCCATTAAATTAAGGAATGAATTTATTTCTTATACTATTTTTATTTCCTTTTATTATTTCTTTATTTCTTTTATTTTAATTAAGAAAAGAATTAAGGAAAGAATGGAATGTAACTATTTTTATTTTTATTAATTCCTTTATTATTTTTATTATTTAATAAAGAAGGAATTCGTTGAAGTTTCATTTCGGGAGGGAGATGGTTATGTTTGGATAGTAGAGGTAGATTTGTAACGTAATTGAAATAAATGCAAAGTAAGGTTATTATAATGTCATTACATTACATCATTGTAATATAACACAAGGAAATGTTATTGTAATTTTAGCATAATATGTCATTGAAAGGTTATTCCTTTGTATCATAATGAATGTGAAGTAATGTGGTTGTGTGAATCATCTTATTATGCAATGTAATGAAATATAATGGAAGAAATTGTTATGCATTTTTGTTCATGTAAAGCAAATATTTATTCTTCCATTTAATCATTTAAGAAGGGTTGTTATACTTTTATTTAATTGTTTAAAGAAAAGGTTTATTCCTTTAGTTGTTTATCTAAATAAGGGATTTATTCCTTTTTATGCATTTATTAAAGATGGGTTGTTTAAGTTATTATGACGTGGAATCTGGCTTTTAAATGGCTAAACCCTTAATGTAGATCGGTTCTTAATGCTAAATTTAGTGTACATGTCGACTTATTGAGTTCTTAAATGATTACCGTACTAACATAAAGTTGTTTTCGGCAATTTGATTTATGGCCCGCCATCAGAATGTTAATTCTAGTCGAGTGGTGGACAATGCCTCATTCTATTGAGGGTTGGTTGCTGTCAGAGTTCTTGGGATTGCGCTTTCCGTACTGGTCGTGGTCTCTTAAGTATTATTGTACTCGGTTGTAATCATTTTTATTGCTTGGTCTGCTTGTGTCGGGCAGGATATAGACACCTCTGTGTCACCTTAGTATATATGTCTATGTGTGGGATTTTTTTTGGGTAAAGAATCCAGTGCTGTATCAAGAGTCTCGGGCCCTTTAAAGGCAGGGTTTCCACTCTTGCGACACACCTGACAGAGATTACTAGTTTATGCCTGAGCAGTCGGCCAGGATCCTGTCTAATCTTCTTTCGAGAAGACATAAGACTAAAAGCCCTACTTTTCTGTGCAGAAATAGTAAACCCTACCATTGGATTCTTCCATCTGTGACTGTACTGTACTTAACAGCTGGTGTCATCTTCTGCTTATAGCTGCTAGTTGCACGCCTTATGTCTAGGGGCGTTGTTTCTTGTTGTGACGGTGATATGTCGGAGTCGTCTTGTTGTGTTCGTCTTGCTTGCGTCTTGTTCTAGGTCGGGTTACTAGTTTCTGCCTGAGCAGTCGGCTAGGAGCCTATCTAATCTTCTTTCGAGAAGACATAAGACTAAACGCCCTGCTTTCCTGTGCAGAAATAGTAACCCTAACACCCTGGAGTCTTCCCTCTATGTTCTTATTGTGCACCCCCAGTATGTCTTAATGCTGTGTTGTGCGCCTTATGCCTGTGATCGTATATCGTTGCAGTTACTCGTTGTGTGCCTTCAGTTTTTCCTTGTCGTGGTTGCGTCTTGTTGGTTTTCGAGTGGCGTCATACAGTTAAGTGTGTTGTTACTTCTACATGCGTGCACACACTTAAAGAAAATAAAAAATAAAAAAAATTGCACCTGTTACTAGAATGGTTGTCGTAACGAGGAGGACGTTACACTCTAGACTGAGTTGAGACAATGTGTTCCCATGTGTTGGGTGTGCCCATGTTATGGGTGTGCGTCAGAATCTAGAATGATTTGTTATAACATGTGGTCTCTTGTCTTTTCCTCTGGACTGATTTGTTATGATGTGTGGTCTCTTGTCTACTCCTCTGAATTGAGTTGACATGACTTGAGATGGTATCCTTCCTTGTACTCCTCTAGAATGAGTTGAGCCAACTTGAGATGGTACCCTTCCTTGTACTCCTATTGACTTAGTTGAGTTGAATTTAGATGGCTCTCCAGATGGTGCTCGTGTGGGCTCAATTGAGTGATTTGTTGAGAGTGATGTCCCTATGGGTGAGCATAGGTGGAAGTGTCCCTAGTGGTTGAGCACTAGAGGATGTGTGATATCCCTTTCTATATTGTCAGAGAGTGAGACTTTGGTATAACTCTAATTGTGTTGTAAAGGTTACAAGTCGACCCTACCATGTGAAAGATAATTAATATTGTGTAATTATTTATTATATTATTAAGTTGTGAAGGTCATCCCTATTGTGCCAATAAACACATCATTTTATGTGATAGGTTTTGTATAAATAAGAGTGGATCCCCATTGTGGATCATACTCACTTGTCATGTCATAATTTCAGAAGTTGAAGTCTGAAATTATGAGGACTACAATTCCCTGTTCTCTAGGAGCTAAGTTTCTCAGTCATAACAACACCCTATTGTGTGGTAGGTTTGGTCATGGATGGTGTATCTTCTCTTGGCAGTATAGAAAAGGATTGATGGGGTTTTCACCTGATTGAGAAGGTTTTTCCCATGATACTTCTTGTGTTCTTTTATGCATGATTATTCTTCTTGTGATCTTGGTTTACTGCAACGAGTATTATTGTGTTGTTGCATTCATTGTTTATGGTTAAGTTCATGTAAACAGAAATTAAATTGCATGCATGAGATAAACCATCATAAAAATTGACATGGTATCAAAGAAGTACTTGAAGAAGACCTTTTTGCACAGTGAAGGAAGGTCGTAAAGGTTGTTAAACCCCTGTCGCTGGTGTAAAGGATAGGGTCGGACCCCTGTGGTGAAGTTTTAAAGTTGGTCACAGGCCTATCAGCCTTGGTCGAGCCTTGTTTAGGGTCTTAAAGGAAACTGCAACGAGGAGAAACCCTCTAATAAGCTTTCACAGACTTGTTGGCAGCTCGACCAACAAGAAGAGGAGTTGCAGCCTACTGTTGGAGGCTAGAAAAACATCCAGGGAGGTGGAAGCAAGGCTAAGACAACAACCTAAGTACCTCAGTCCATGCTACAAGAGTGTTGTAGGTTGTTACAGCAGTAAAGGAGGGTTGGAAAGCAAGAACAAAAGGTTGTTACAAGTGGACAACAAGGTTGAAGCAATGCTAGGAAAGTCCTGGTAAGTACTGGGAAGATAACAAGGTTGTTGCAGGCATGTATCAACAGTTGCAAAGGTTTTGGTACAACAAATAAAGGATCCTACAACAACATTGTGACAACAATATATTACAAGGGGTTTTGTGACAATTTTTGAAGCAGATGCAATGACAGCTTTGTAACAAATTTTAGGCCTGTCCTAAGGTTATTTCTGGAAAATGACAAGGAAGAGTTAAGGTATGTTCTAAGGCATATACTACCTACATGTACACCCATCCAAAAAGGAAGAAGTGGCAGGTATGCAGGTTGAGTATAAAAGGTATATGTTGGAAGTAGTATGATTGGTTAAGAGACATGAACATTGTGAATGTGGATTCATAACTAGCATTTAGTAATAAGGGACATTGTCAAGGAATGAAGATTATGTTTATAAAATATCTTTACCTAACAAAATAATCATATATGGATAGAGAAGATGTACCTTTTTTCATTTGAAAGGAAAAGAATGGTCTCAAGAACTAATTCATTTCCAAAGAATCGGAAAATGATGAAGAAATGGATGTGTCATCCATTTGTCAAATTATAAAATATTGAAGCATGTCCTGAAGTAGTTTCATAAAAAATTATGAAGTACTTTGTGTAGTAAATCTGCAACTACAACAAGTGATCAAAGGAATATCTGAGTTTGAATACTATTTATTTTGAGGTAAAATTTTTGAAATTTGGTTAAAGAGTAATCCTTGGGGTGACTTTTGAGTGTGTGTTATAAGTGCATCCTATTCAAGCTCTAGTGAGGAGACTAGACTTGTAGCTAGTGATGTGCAAGGTTTCAAGCCCTTTTCACTATGCGCGAAGAGAGGAAAGAAACTTTAGCCACCCCAAAATAAATCAAGGAATGAAAGAAAGAACGATAAGGAGTTCTTCTATACCCCAGTCTTCTCAGGAAGACCAAAAGAAATATTGGGCATGATTGTAGACTAAGGTAAGTTTGTGCTACTTTCCTTATTTTATTTCAAGATTACTCTGTAGTTTCTTGCATTTTTATAACAAAAGGTATTATCACTAGTGTGGTATCCCTCGTGACTTGGACCATGATCCTTGGTACAGGAGTCCAAATTTTCTTGGTTGGTTGTTATCCTAATACAGGAGGCTATTTTGGTTGTTATCCCTTCGGGAGGCCATATTGGTTATTATTTTAGTACAAGAGGTCATTTTGGTTGCTATCCCTTCGAGAGACCATATTGGTTGTTATCCCTTTGAGAGGCCATATTGGTTATTATCCTGGTACATGAGGCCATGCTGGTTGTTATCTCTACGAGAGGCCATATTTAGTATTTCATTATTGAAGGGCTATTATCCCGAGTATGGGAGTCCATTTGTGTTGCTTGGTTCTTATATTAAGTACAAGAGGCCATTTTGATTGTTATCCCTATGGGAGGTCATCTTGGTTATTATCCTAGTATCGGAGGCCAGCATATTACTGTAGAGGTGGTAGAGGACCCAAGAAGACATGGAATGTCTCCAAGTTAACAACATCAAAAAAGGAAGATGTCTATCCTTCAAACTTCAAAGGGAGTCACTTGACTCAAAGAGTGTCAAACTATTTGAGAAGAAGGAAGAGACAATACCTTATCCCTCTTTAGTAGTTTAGAGGGAGATAGTTATTGATCATGTTGATCCAGTTTGTAACATCTCCAACATCCAACTGGGCTATGCCACATAAAATTTTCGAATTGTATACAAATAAAAACATATACACATGGGAACTCTTGTAGAACTTTATATATATATAACTTAAAATATACAAATACATTATGAAAATGAACAAATTCATAAAAAATAATAATAAAGATACACATCCAACACACATAGGAATAACCCATAAAAATAAATGCATACATAATAATGAAACATGTAATTTAACACAAATTGGACACTTATCTTGGTAAAAATATCACCAACTATGTGCGGACCTTCCACGAACATCCCAGCCTTATACCACATTTCTCATCACTCTCAACAGTGGGTCACCCTTGAGTTGGGACTAAACTCCACCCGGGTAAAGGGATTCCTAGCCAGGATGATGTATCTCAGACAACAGGAAAAACTATGTCATAGGTGACAACTCAAACTAACATCATATAGTCCCTCATTCCCCACATGCATCCCCTACCCTAGGAAGTGTGCCCCTTCTCTTCTCAACGGTCCTTTATCTACCCCACTTCCTTTCTAGGCTTCAACAACAGGTCGGATAGGACGTCTCAGAGCCCTGTAGCTGCAGTTTGGCACCTTCGGGAAATCAATCTCCAACAATTCTCTCACCTTGAGAGAACTTCTCACGAGCCTAAAAACCCACCTCTTTCATATCCCATGGGCCTAACATCTCGCCTTTTTAGTTCAACTCCCAAGATAAATAGGTACAGATACAGTTACAGGTACAGGTATGATATAGGAAGGTATGAAGGAAAGTTGAATGAGTGAGTGAATGATGATGAAATGAATAGCCAAATGAACTAATTCCAAACTATATGCATGCATGTTCTCAACTTGACAATTGTCATGTTGAGAGCTACTTTGGCCCACTTGTCCCCATCCTTAGAACTTAGGATAAAATAATTATCCATAGTTTATACTTTAAGGAAAATTAATATAATATTCCTTTTTGAATTAAGCTCCCTAGCTTATCCCCTTATCCTTAACTTTTATCACCATTTCCCCAATTAGTGGAGTTTAGTCCCCCATACTCCTTTATCGTGGTCGGTCTACACACAACGATGTATTATATTAATTATATGAGTATTTACATATACAAAAATAGGCCCACTAGCCTTCAACATATAGGATCTTCATCCTGATAATCACATAACCCTTTTGGCTTAAAATAAACTATCTCACCATCCTACAAAACACAACATATACACAAAATCTCTTTGGCCTCAAAATCATGCACACTTAAGTTTGTTGCGTGCAGTATCCTGGAATGTGCACCCTTCATCATTTTAGTGTGCAATACATGTGTGCACTATACCATGGAAGGTGCATGAAAAATTATATAAAAAAAATCATCAGCTTAAGTACATTTGCATTTACAATTTGGGGTTCATCCTAGGGGTATTACAATCCCCTCCCCTTATTTATTCGTTGTCCTTATTGCATTATATACCATGTACCATTCAAATTCTTTAAAAATCTCCAAGCTTTAGCTATTGGAAGCTTGTTATCCATCCGATGCTCTACTTTCCAGCACCAATTCTAGTATTCATATTACAGTTGGAAGTCAATTTCTCTATGCCATAGATCTTCTTCCAGGAATAATTCATCTCACTGTTCCATTTGACACACCCTCCTTATGTCAGCTACCATTCCATAAGTATCATTGGGTTTCCTCTTCCTTGTTGCACTCACCCTTCCAGGCTTAAGCATCCCTTCACTACTACACAGTCCTTCAACGATCCATCTTACCAAGGATTTCACATACAAGGAGAGCACTAACCCATTACTAGAACCCCACCAAAGTTCTACAATTATAGGGATTTAGTGTCCTCAACAATAGTTGTTATTTCCTAACATTCCAACTTTAATCAAGATTATCTCATCTGCATCACACACATGCAGTTATCATGAGAGAAAATTATAAAAATTCCATTTTAGAAATCAAATTAATTTCATAAGGAATTTGACTTTTCCCAAAATATGAAATTCTATTTCATAATTTTTCATCGTTGTTGCAATAATAGGATGTAGTATTCCTTCTGGCTTTCAACAAGAACCATGTTGAATGCCATTTTTCCTAGAATTGATTATATCTTGCATACAACCAACATATTGTTAGTATTTCATGTACATCATATTTTAATTGCAATATGTACAAAAACCTTATGCAGAGATCTTAGAATTTCCTACACCTAGAAATCCAATCACAATTACCAAACAATTTATTAGATATAATGACTCATCATTCTATGCATATGCATTTTCGCAATTAATAACAATAAGTTCATTATTTCAATTTTTTGAACAAACAATTTTCTAGACAAACAATTTTCTGTAGTCACTATTCCTGTGACTACCTGACTTGCAACTTTCATGTTGCAATGTCTAACACTTCCTAAAATGTTCTCATCTCCATGAGTTAGCAACATTTAGGTCATTAGTATAATTATTTCCATTGAAAACATATATACATGCACTCACAAAATGCATTTAAGTATAAAATTATATCATGTATGAGTGCAACTCTGCCACTTACCCGGCATGAGTGCAACTCTTAATGCATATCTATTCAATCCACATTTTCCTTAATTTTAAGAATGATCTTTATATAATTCATGTATCTCACCATCCATAAATTGGAAATCTGGCCAATGTCTTGACACATTCTCCACACACTTCCCATTGTCCTCAATTACTTGGATGCCTTCCTTTTCGACCTAAACACTACACCAAGAATACAAGTCTGTGGTGTTCATTAGTGTTAGAAAAAAGGATGCAGTCCAAGTTTTGTTTAAATGTAGGAAGTTCATTGGGTATTTGTGTGGCATGTAACCTTTCTATATCCATACCATGCCATATCCAACCATGTCTTGGTCGCATACATGACTAGCTTTCTTAGAATCATTCCTATAACTATTTCTTATCTTTTATGTATTTGGTTATTACCTCATAATCAAATTAACATGACATGATACTATGTCAGTGTGTGCATTCAAAATCTAAAAAGATTTGATAACTATAACAATCCTCTAGCCTTTACCACACCTAGTGGTAACTTATTCTTGTTAATGCACTTAAACAATACCATACTCTGTATTATAAAAACTCAATCTGGGGAAATTCTTACCTGAATTTCGCTTTGACAATTATGCAACATAATTTAAAAGGAGAAATACTTACTTGCATAGCTTCCATTAAACGAATTTGATGCTACATGATTAGTTGATGACAGTAGAATCTCTTATGCCTCTTTATTAGTCTTATAATCAACATTCCAGCTTTATGTTGCTTCCTTCCATATGCAACAACATTATCAGCAACACTTGCAAACATCCAAGCATTCTCACTTTATGGTTGTCCCAACAAGCCATAACATACTTGTTTCTATAGTAATTGCAACAACTTCTTTCTCCATGTATAACGTTTCCTTATTTATCCCAGAAGTCTTCAATTCTTCTGAATTCTCGAATCTTCATTTTCTCTTCAATGTAACCACTGTGCATGATTATTTCTGACCTGAGCAATTTCTAGCCGAATCACTCTTGGATACCTTTTCTTTTCCATCCAAATACTAAAATGATATTAATCTTCAACTTTTATTTATTTCCTAGATCCATCTATCCCAAATCATACTTGGATGAATTATAATTCCAATCATGTTGTCTTATAGACTTTGGATCTTTAACATCAATTTACTTTTCGGACTGGACTAATTCATCTCTTCCTTGACTAAATACTTTAGTATTTTAGTTTTCTTGCACTCTTTTCTTCTCCTTGCCAACTAGCCTCAAACATGGCTTGCATAGCCAATCTCTTAGCATATTGTAAGGATGCACATATGCCTCCTTCTCTAGCTTCATAGAATTAATTAAAAGTACTTAATACTTCTTTTAATTTACCATCATAATTTCATGTGATACTTCCACCCCATGGAAATGTCACTCATGGCTCTATGCCACTTGATATGGATTCTTCTCAAGCACCATCTCTTTTGCATTCGAAACCATGCATATATCCATTTTCTTCTTCATGGTTCCTTACCGACTCTCCACAGAGATTCATTTCACTTTGAAGTCTTTCTTGGCTTTGACATCTCCATGCTATTGGGGAAATATCTTCAATACCTTTGGAATGCATCAACAATCCTCTACTATTCTTTCTTTCCCTCATGGAGTGTTTTCCTTCATTCCCATTAGATTGATATCTACCTCATGATTTCTTCTTCCATTATCTAAGTATGTTAATGGACCAATCTAATTTCTACCTGACTTGTATAATCCCCTTCCATCATGCCATATTGATGCACCTATGCCTCAACTGACACTCCTTACTTATGTGCACCTTCATCTCTTTACCCTTGAAGTGATGCCCTTGATACCATGCTTCCACTGCACACTCTAATACCAATAAGGGAAGCATTATTCTATAATTTCATAGCCAATCCCTGGATACGATGCACTCTTTATTCATATATTCATTAAGTATCTTTAATTATCTGATTACTATCATGTTGATAGTCAATTCATTTTATAATAGATCTGACTCCAATGTATTGATTAATATATATATTGGTTTCTTTCGGAGTGAATGTACTTTCACTATTTCATTCACTACATGATCTATTCCTTTTCTCGGATTCCATTGAGTACTTGACTAACATGAGTGGAATTCATGTAGTGGCTTCCCAAGACTTTATGGTTGCACCTAGATTCATACCTTAACATTTTGTAGTCTTGGATTTTGATCATCTTATGAAATATTTTTGTTATAACGCTCTTTCCCTGAGTACCTATGCTTATATTTAACTAAATTTCAACCTTCTCACCTCTTAATAACTAAAAGTTTTTAACTCTGCAAAAATGTGCAACCAACAAAATTTGTTAGGCTAAATAATTTAACAAATTTATGAAATTATGTACAATCTTGTTCCAATAATGCATCAAAATTATTTCTTATGATTTCTTGAAAATTAAATTTCCAGATCAATTTTATTTGTGAATAATTACACTCCTCTATCCAATACCTTTCTAATGACTGCTCCCTTGCTCAATTCCGAATCTTGAGCATAAATTTATGGTCATTTGAAAATTGTCCATTAATTTCTCTTGTTCCAACTTCAACTTGTTGCAAATCTGCACTATAATTAGGAATTTTTGCACCCACTCCATTGGAGTTTTGGTAACAGATCAATTTTTTTTCTTCATATACATATTTTTGACAATTTGTCCAAATTTCACCTATTTCTGGGTTATGGGCTGTTAGTTACAACCTATCGAAGTTCTAGGCCAATTAATGTTTTTGGTTTAGAACGTTACATGTACCTTTTGTGTCGTATTAAACATTTTTAGCATGCCCATAATTTTAATTCCACTCTAGGACTGTCTTATATGGTTCAATATCTTTCCATAGACTTCTCCTGTGCCTCAATATGATTCCAGAGAAGAAAGTTATGGCCCTTCGAAGTTAGTTGGGTCTTAAAATTTACCCTCCACTATTTGTCCTTTAACTTCCTCATAAAGGCTTCGTTTTTCGAATGGTTTACACCATTAGAAAGATCTCTTTGGGATCTTTCATTTGAGTTGCAAAGACCAGTGTGCATTGGTACACTCTCTTCTTAAAGTTTTTGAGTAGCTAAAAACGTTGTTTAGGGCCTCAAAAACACGCTGCAAAAAGATGACCTTCCAATAGTATAAAATGTCGCAGAAATTCACTAGTTTTATGTTGTTGTACACTATCCAAATGACTTTGCATGAAAAAATTTGAAAATGTACACCCATTTTTAGCATGTTCAATAATACCATAAGGTAGCACATCCTCTGCGCACTTATAACTAATGTGGATCACTTCTCTGTTGTGCCAATAATTGGTGCGCACTACTTTTGTGTTACGTGCCAATATCTACCGCGCCCAATTTTGGTTCATGCACTAATGCCTATTGTGTGAAATTATTGTGTCACATGCTAATATTCCCCACACATTGCACTCTATGCGCTATACCATGTCAAATTTTAGTACGCTCCCACCGTGCACCAGTACTTTGTGCGCACCATTAATTAAACTTTCATGCGATATGAACATACCTACATTGTGCGCGCACCAACAAAATTCCTCTGTGCTATGACAATACTGCGCACACCATGTGCACCAATATTATGCGTGCACAGACCCAATCTGCATCATGCAGTGCCAAATTTAGTGTGCACATCCGTGCACCGCTATTTTTTGCGCATTAGCACTCTACACCGTGCAACGCCAATTTTAAGTGCACACACCCATGCTTCAATATTATCCGTGCATTACTACTCTATACCACTCAATTCCAAATTTAAGTGCGCACACCCATGCACCAATATTTTCCGTGCATTACCACTCTGCACCGCGCAATGCCAAAATTAAGTGTGCACACCTGTGCACCAATATTTTCCCTGCATTACAACTATGCACCGTGCAACACCAAATTTAGGTGTGCACACACACCCACGCAACAATATTTTTCACTCATCACATGCTTTTCACTGTGCATTATGCATTTTTAGTGTGCACACCTGCGCACATTCATTTTTATGCGCATCAATTCCTCGTGAATTCCATTGCAAAAATTGGGGCTTTTGCCAAACGTTTTCCTAGTTTTCACCATAGGAATTCTGCAACTATGAAATTTGTTCAATTTCACCCCAATAACACGAAATCAACCTCTACAACAACAAATAGTTGTTGGTTGGCATTCCTAGAATGAATTTTTCCCAAACTCTATTCACAATTGAGAATTTTAATCAACTAATTTCTCTCCATCTGCCATGGCTTCTCTGTAACTTCAAATTCGACCAATTCTAGGTCTAAATTTGATAGAACAGATATTAAATTAAGAATATATCATCACTTGACCAAATTTCTCAAATTTCCCATGAATTTAACAATAGAAATTGGTTTTTTTTTCCCAATTCCACGCAATTGCTTCTAATTTTTACCATGGGCGCTCTGTAAATTGAAATTTGGCCACTTCGAAATCAATTCTCTGTGAAAATTTTGTTTCAATTCAACTTTCTTAGCCCATCCAGGTTCAAACTTGAAAACTAAAGTTCTCATACCATATTGTAACATCCCTAGCATCCAATTAGGCTATGCCACATAAAAATTTTGAACTGTATACAAATAAAAACATATACACATGGGAACTCTTGCGGAAATTTATATATAAAGATAAAAATAGAAAAATACATTATGCAAATGCACAAATTCATACAGAATAATAATAAAGATACAGATGTAACACACACAGGCATAACACATAAAAATAAATGCATACATAATAATGCAACATGTAATTTAACACAAATTGGACACTTATCTTGGTAAAAATATCACCAACTGCGTGCAGACCTTCCATGAACCTCCTAGCCTTATACCACATTTCTCATCACTCTCAGTAGTGGTTCACCCCTGATCTAGGACTAAAATTCACCCCTGTAAATGGATTCCTAACCAGGATGGTGTATCTCAGACAATAGTAAAAACTTCATCACAGGTGCCAACTAGAACTAACAACCTACAGTCCCTCATTCCCCACATGCTCATCCCACCCCAGGAAGTGTGCCCCTTCTCTGCTCAACAATCCTTCAATTTCCCCACTTCCTTTCCAGGATTCAACTACAAGTTGAAGAAGAAGTCTCAGATCCCTATAGTTGCAGTTTGGCACCTTCGGGAAATCAATTCCCAACAATTCTTTCACCTAGAGATAATTTCTCACAGGCCTGAAAAATCGCCTCTTTAGTATCCCACGGGCATGACAACCCTCCTCTTCAGTCCTACTCCCAAGATAACCAAATACATATAAAGGTACAGGTACGGGTATAGGTACAGTGTCAGAAAGGTACATATATAGTTACAGGGATAGGTACGGTACATGAAGTTATGAAGGACAGTTGAATGAGTGAGTGAATGATGATGGAATGAATTTCCAAATGAACTAAGTCCAAAATATATGTATGCATGTTCCCAAATTGACACTTGTCATGTTGAGAGCTACTTTGGCCCACTTTTCCCCATCCTTAGAACATAGGATAAAATAATTATCCGTACTTTATACTTTAAGGAAAATTAATATAATATTCCTTTTTGGCTTAAGCTCCCTAGCTTAGCCCCTTATCCTTAAATTTTATCCCCCTTTCCCCAACTAGTGGAGTTTAGTCCCCCATACTCCTTTATCGTGGTCGATCTACATGCAACGATGTATTATATTAATGATATGAGTATTTACATATACAAAAATAGACCCACTGGCCTTTAATATCTAGGCTCTCTGACCTAATCATCACATAAGCCTTCTGGCTTATAATAAATTGTATCACGAGCCTACAAAATACAACATATACACAAAGGCTCTCTAGCCTCATAATCACGCGCACTTAAGTTTGTTGCGCGCAATATCCTGGAATGTGCACCCTTCATCATTTTAGTGCACAGTACATGTGCACATTATACCATGGAAGGTGCATGCAAAATGATATAAAACAACTCAAAATCTTAAGTACATTTGCATTTATACTTTGGGGATCATCCTAGGGGTATTACATAGTTGATGTTCCCAGAGACATTGCAGTTGGATGCAAGAGGCCTACATTGGATCGAAAGACTCTACTAGAGGCAGAAGGACATGCAACTCCTCGTGGTACATTTTGAGAGAGCAAGAGACCATAGATATTTTCGAGCTATGTTTCAGCTATAAGGCACACCATAGATATTGAACCTTCTTGTCATGGAGAAGTAGCAGGACAACTGTTTTGGCAAGATTCCATGATCGAAGAGTATCAGTCCATTATCATGAATGATGTGTGGATCTATAAGATCAAACATGCAGTTGATGGAAGTGTCGAAAAGTACAAAGCGAGATTTGTGGCTAGAATATTCTCTTAGGTGGAGGGAATAGATTATGAGGATACATTTTCTCATGTTTCTCAAATACACTTCCATCTATACGATTATTGATCTTGTAGCATCCATGGGTTGGAGACTACATCAAATGGATGTAAATACAAGCCTTTCTTGAAGGTGATATTCAGGAAGAAGATTACATCGAGCAGCCAGATGGATTCATGACACATGAGAAGGAGTCTCATGTATGTAGGTTGGACAAAGCCCAATATGGAATAATGTAGGCACATCGTGCTTGGTATAATATACTTGATGAGTTTGGGCTTCAGCAAGAGTGTTGTTGATCCAAACCTATATTACGACATTGTTGGTGATGAGTGCCTGATTTTTGTCCCTATATGATTTAGAAAGCCTTACTACTGAATGCAAGTGTGCATTATATTATGAATTTGAGATGAAGGACCTTGGTATGATGAACTACTTCTTGGACTAGAAGTATGGAAGAAGACTAATGATATTTCCTGAGCCAAGGAAAATATAAAGTGGAGATATTAAATAAATTCGGTATGACAAATTGTAAGTCCATGCCTACACCAATGGTGATGGATCTGAAGAAGATGACCGAGGCTTCCACTGATTCAGGTGATATTGATCCACATCTTTACCGATAGCTAATTGGATCATTGATGTATCTAGTTAACACCATACCTGATATATGCTATGTAGTGAGTGTACTCGGTCATTTTATGAGTCAGCTGAGACAAAGTCACTAGATAGAAATGAAACATGTGTTGAGATATCTATAGGGCACAGTTGGATATGGTCTGAGATATGCCTCCAGTGTAGACATGATATTGCAGGGATATTTCGATACAGACTCGGTAGGGATCATAGGGGACCAAAAGAGCACATTCAATTTTTTTTTAACTTTGTGATCTTCCATGGTTTCCTGGTGCAAAAGGAAACACACTTATGTGGCTTTGAGTACCGTAGAAGCAGAGTACATTGCATTATGTGTGGCAGTCCACGAAGCAGTGAGGCTTCGCAAGCTCCTTGCAGACTTATTTGGACATGAGATGGATTCCACCGTTATCCAATGCAATAACCAGAGTGGTGTAAAGCTCTCCAAGAATGTTGTGTTTAAATATAAATAGAAACACATTGAGATATGGTGCAGAGGAAAGAAGTACATGTGCAGTACCTTTCTACACATGAGCAGATTGCAAATGATTTCACCAAACCGCTTGCTAGGATGAAGTTCAAGTACTTTTGTGAGATACTTGGCCTGGTGGAGAATGCCTCCCTAGATGAGAGGGAGTGTTTATGATTGCAATTTTGTGTGACATTCTCCGGGTCGTTCTCCTCTGGATTGAGTTGAGTCGATCTGTGAGAGGGACCATGTGATGGGTGTGTCGTTCTCCTCTGGATTAAGTTGACACGAGGTGTGCCCATGTGATGGGTGTGTGTCAGAATCTAGAATAAGTTGTTATGATGTGTGTTCTCTTGTCTACTCCTATGGACTGAGTTGAGATGACTTGAGATGTTCTTCTGCATTATACTCCTCTAGACCAAGTTGAATCAGCTTAATATGGTCTCCTTCCTTGTACTCCTACGGACTTAGTTGAGTCATCTCGAGATGGATCACCAAATGGTACTCCTGTGGACTCAGTTGAGTGATCTGTTGAAAGTGACATCCCTGTGGGTGAGCACAGGTGGATGTGTCCCTAGTGGATGAGCACTATAGGATGTGTGAGATCCCTTGCTATATTTTCAGAGAGTGAGACTTTGGTAAAACCCTAATTGTGTTGTAAAGGGTACAAGTCGGCCCCACCATGTGAAAGATAATTAATATTGTGTAATTATTAAATATATTATTAAGTTGTACAGGTCGACCCTATTGTGCCAATAGACACATCATTTGATGTGATAGGTTTTTTATAAATAAGAGTAGATCCCCACTGTGGATCACACTCACTTGTCATGTCATAATTTCAGAAGTTAAAGTTTGAAATTATGAGGACCGAAATTCGAAGTTCTCTAGGAGCTAAGTTTCCCAGTCATAACAACACCCTATTGTGTGCTAGGTTTGGTGGTGGATGGTGGATATTCTCTATGATTGTTGGGTTTTTCCCTTGATTGAGAAGGGTTTTCCCATGATACTTATTTTGTTCTTTTGTGCATGGTTATTCTTCTTGTGATCTTGGTTTATTGCAGCTAGTCTTATTTTATTGTTGCAGTCATTGTTTATGGTTCAGTTCATGTAAACAAAAATTAAACTACATGAATGAGCTAAACCATAATAAAAATTGGCAAAGCTTAGGTTTATTCACTCAATTCAAGTGAAAGACTCTATTAGCGTCTTCTTTCACTGACGTTGTAAGATGGTCAAGGCCAATCCCATGTAACTATGTTTTGTGGTATCCCTTGTACTTGATACTGTCCATTTTTTTATTGTTTGCACTTGATAAGAAGCTAATCATGTCTAAGTTGGTAAACTTATTTTTTGATTCTGATAAATTGGATGGACTTAAGAACTATAAATCTCAAAGTCATCATATGCAAAGCACATTAATTTATCATGAATTGTGTAAATGTTTATAGTGGTGATAAAGATCCTACTAAGCCTATTGATGCTAGAGAATTAGCAAAATGGGAAGTGAAGGATGAAAAGGAACTTGCACTTTTAAATTATTTTGTCATTGATGAAAGGTTTGTCCACATTAAAAATGAAATTGATACATGGGATGCATGGAAAACTTTCAAAATAATTGTTTGATGCTCAAAATGAGTTGATCTCCAAATGAAATTTCTTAAACAAAAGTTAGTTGTAGGGGATCTTTTTTCGAGTACGTCTCTCATTTAAAAAATATTGGGCAATATATAGTCAAATGTAGACTTAAGTATGTGGAAGAAGGTTTAATGACTTCAATTTTAACCAATGGTTTTCCTTATTCAAGTATCAACATTTCTTAGAAACTTTACAAAATATAAGAAAATTGGAGAATCAAAGTTTTAATTCTCTTAGTGATTGAATGGTCCAACATGAAAAAAACCTTTGGTAAAAATAAAACCTTAGGATAATATATTATTTTTACCAACTCATGAAAAGGATAAATTCTAGAGGAAGAGGCACATACAATGAAAATTTAGAGGAAGAGGAAAATTCAATAACCTAAGAAATCAAGAGCAAAATCTAACTCACTATTCTAATTATGGTTTTGGACATGGTAGAAGATAAGGAAGAGGAAGAAACAATTCAAATACACAATATTTTATGATATCTCAAAATCCTCATTACAAGAATAATCGGTTAGGAAAAGGTGAAGATGTGAATCAAGTGAGATGCAAAAGATGTCTTCACAACGGGAATCATGTAGAAGAGTGTAGAATTGAGAATGAAAATTTTCTCAAGAATAATATAAACTATAAACATTATAAGTCCCATGTTTCAACTTCAACTTAGTGTGCATATAATCAAAAGATTTATGTTGAATATGTGTTGACAACTAATCAAGAGTTAGATTTTGAGTATTCGGTTGCCGCTAACAAGTTAATGAAAAATAATTATGAATATGATTGGATACTTTATACAGGGGTTAATAAACATATGTGTTACATAAAGGATTATTTTTGGACATATCAAGAAATATAACTTAATCAAATTTTACATCATCTTTTGTCTACTTTCAATCCTTTGTTGTTTACCTATAACCTTGTATTAATTCTTATTAATCATTTTTAATGTTTATATGCGAGATTTAGAACCAAGGTGTTTTCCATTACATTTCTTTAGTATTTCATATGAATTATGGTTAAATAGTATAGATGTAACATATTATGTAGTTATATTTGAAAAGGTGGTTTAGTTTGTTGTTGCAGAATCAATTCTCAGTTGTTGTTACTCTTGTTGTTACTTATGTTGTTACTCCAAGCCACTTGTTTCTACGCTTATAAATAAAGATCCACGAAGTGGGTCCTTGTGATTTTTCATATTAGGCATTATTAATTCAATATAAGTTTATCCTCAAAATATCTTAAAAACCTATATTGCTCTTTTTGAAAAATATACCTTTTACTATTTGTTGTTACTTGTGATGTCATAGTTATTGTTACTCCGCAGGACAATTTTGTAATACACGAAAATCCATCTTCAATCGTCTAGATCTACCATGGATTTGGATCAACAAAAATCATATTAGATGAGAAAATAATCTTGTAACCATTGTTAATATTAGTTTGATTAGTTTTGTATTATTAGAAAAGATCTTGTAATTATTTACTAGTTGATTTTTAGTTTCTACTTATTAGTAAATTGTTGTAACCACAAGAGAAATGCATGGATTTGTATTTATTGTTTTTTATTAATTTTTTTAGACAAACTCATGTATAGAAAAAAGTTCCTTCTTCATCCTTGGGGGGGACTCTCAGAGCAACAGTCCAAACTACGATGGAATAAATCATATTTCTTTGAGATCTTGTGTTAACGAAGATTATTGCTTTGCGATTTCAAAGTATGCTTAATTGTTTCATTTTCAATTATGCCATTTCCTTTGAGCATAGTGTGAGTCTCAATTAATTTGTTTATGTTGTAGATTAGTGGCAATACTTTGTTTTACATATGTATGTCCATTGGGAAGTAAATATTTTATATCGATTTATTTAATTTCTTACAAGTGTGTTTCAATTCTTGTAGAGTGTTTACGTTTTCACAAGTGTGTTTTACTTCTTGCAAGTGTGTGTTCCTAGAATTACATTGTTGGGGTTTCTTCGGGAGACAGTTGATTCATATTCCCGATCCCTGCAACTGATGTGTTTTATTTTCCAACATGTTTGTTTCCTTTTCAGAACGTGTGAATTTTATTTTTTTGTTGAGTGGAGTGTCTTTCTTTTATACAAGTTAAGATTTACTTTCTCTTCCAATTAAATATATGGACCTACTTTCTTGTTATTCCATGGAGTGTGTAAAACAGAGTATATAGATCCATTAATCAATTCTTATATGTGTGGTATGATTTACTTTCCATAATTGTATTATTTCTAGCAATGATTTGAGTGGTGTGCTTTGCTTTTTGATATCTTGTTGAGTGGTTTGATTTAATTTATTGCAACACATATTACATAACCAATGTTGGAAGGGAAATTGTAGCCTGCATAGACTTTGCATTGTAACTTTGAAATAAACATACACATCCTTGATTGATAATTAATGTATTGAGTAATTAGTTGTTTTAATATAAGCAATTAATTTTCCCAACATTTTGGCGTCGTTGTCGAGGAAGTTATGGAATGCATGAAAGTACAACTAGCATTGGTTTTAGATGCATTTTTAAGTTCAAGCATGTAGTTTTCATAAGTTAAAAATATTATTTTTGTGGTGTAGTAAGATCCACCCATAGTACTAATCTCTCTTTTGTAGGAAGTTTGGAAGTAGGAAGGAAGCATTAGCGAAAGGAGATTCTACTAGAAGAAGGAGTCAAGGGAATGTCGAAGCCTTTAAGCATGAGGCTGGATTAATTATTGAGGTATGTGGTCAATTTTCATTATTTTTATATGACATATTAGATTGTTAAAGATTTTTAATTTTATTATCCATATAATATTAGTCACCCCTGCTATTCTTCCCTTTATTTTGTCTCATTTCTCTCCTTGCTTCCAACTTTCCATCTTATTTCCCTCTTGTTTCCATCCACTTCTCTTCTCTCATATTTTTCGGTTTATCTTCTCTACCCTGCTTACTATGAAAATTCTTTTCTCCATTCTTTCTTCTTACATCCTACCTTCACTTTCCATCTTCTTTATTACTCTTCATTATTCCTTTCTTTTCCTATTTTCTTTCCCTTCATTAACTACTACTCTCATTTCCTTTTTTCAATACCATTCTACTCATTTTTTCATCATTTTGTTTTTCTCCTATTAATCAAAACCATGCTCCTTTTTCATTTTTAGACTCCTTTACAACCCTCGATTCATCATCATTGATTGCCTCTACCCACACTCAGTCCCTTTGATATTATGCATATTGACGAATGATTTGATGATGGTTTTATTTATCAATTGAGATTTCAAATCCCTCATCATACAAGAATCCCAATTTCAGGAAAAAAAGTGGAATTTATTTCATAGATAATGAGACACTCTGTGGACTCTCTTCAATTCTCACGGTGTCTATGTCACAATCTCATTATCTTATATTTTCAATAATGGGACATTGTGTGGCCTCATATGAGCTCCCATGATGGTTATGTCAGGATCCCATTGCCACATTTTTTTTTATTTCGCGATTAATTCATCTTTTACTTCCAATCTTGGGTATATTCTTTACATTCGTTATAGATAGTGCATTGGTCATAGTGCATAAACTATGATATGGGTATTCATAATTTTTGGTTTGAGGGTTTCTTAGATAGAGATATACATGTATATGAAAATGTACACATACCTAGATCATCATTTGGGAGAAATGTCTTCTTGATTGGACACTTATGGCATTTTGGCTTGATAGATTCATTGAAAACACGGTCGGGATGGTCTTATTTTTAGGGGTCATATGGGATAATTTTTAAAACATGTTTCTATACCATTTATCCCTTCAATTCTAGTTTCTAGCCCATTTTGAATAATTCAATTTAGATATATAAAAAAAAACAATGTGACCAAAACAGTGACTGGGTGTAGAGCAGGAAGCTCAGGAATAGAGTTAGGACAGTCAAATTTTGGAAAATCTTATGGATGAACTTTTCAAAATAGTTTCTAAGGTGTTTTCTAATATGAATCTAGTTTACAAATAAATTTTAATCACACAATTTTGATATCATATGACAAATTTACGCCCAAAATACTAACTTCTTATCCTAAATCTGCACTCTTAAAACTTTGTTTTCTGTTTTGTTCATTGGCATATTTGAACCATCAAATATTAATTTCTTAAAAACAAATTTCTATTGGAGATACCTACATGAATATAATTTCACCATGAATTTGAATCAATTTGATCCGTAATCAAATGCAAAAGTTGTACTCAATAAAGTAATTGTTGATCTAGGAGGAAATAACGAAAACAACACTGGCATGCAGGTTATTTCTCACCGGATTTTGAATATCACCTTAAAACATTTTTAAAACCTATTTCTATTGGAAGTATCCATGTGAATAAATTTTCATTTGGCTTTGGTATCACTCAAATTGGATGAGAAACGAAGAATTTATCAACGAAATATTACAAGGTAGTCTAAGGAGGTCACCTCTCCTCGGCAGGTATAAAATGATTTTTTCTTCGTTCATTTTTCCTTGGATTTGATTTATAAGTAGCTACTTGTTTTTTTTTTTACGGATTTCTTGGATGAAGATATCCTTATCACCTCTCTTCTTGTGTTATCTCACGTTTTATTGCAGGTAAGTGCTCATTTTTTGCAAGTCCTGGGAAGACTAAGGAAGTCAAGTTATGCACAAGTGATTCTTGAAGACAAAATTTCATGAAAAAAGGGGCATACTTTACAGACATCATTCATATCCATTTCTAAGCATATCATTTTCTATAATGATGTTGTTATATTTCTGCTACATGTTGTTGTTACAACAATACTACATAATGTTTCTACTCTTTCCTTATTATTGCACCGCTGCAACTTTTTCTTCAGGGTTGTAGATGGATCAAAGAAAACACAAACGGAGAATTGATGTGAAGACCCATTGAGGACCAATTTTATAGATATCAATTCCCATGACCACATTCCCTTTCCCTAGAAGAATCCTTTCAGAATATCTCATGTCCATCGTGCTCATTCACCAATACCATGGTATGCTTATGTATTTTTTTCTTCCTAACTCATGAATGCATACATGTTGAAGTTAATAAAGTTTCATTTTTTGTCAACCTTAAAGTCAAAATCCTCATGAGACCATTATTATCAGGCCTACTTCAGCCTCCTCATTTCCTACTTACTGCTCCATCCACACCTAACCCATGAAATAAATTCACTCAACTCACTTATAATGTTAATCCATCTTGTTTTCCTTTTCCTCATAAAATTTGATGTAAACAAATGTCTTGGGTGCCATCAGACTTTGGAGTGCTTGAAAACCAACTTGTTGACAAGCATTCCTCGAGAATAAAAACATTATGACTATGAAAACCCTTTGGGAGTTGTTGGACAAACCTTGTTTTAAAAATGGCTTGCTAGCGAGCAAGGGTTGCAAATAAAGTGAGAAATAAACAATTACATCCAAGTTTCTCTCTAAACATAGATGATTTTAGGGGATAAATTTCGCCAATGGGCTAATTTTCCATGGTTTTTCCCAAAACAAGAATCGCTAATTTCCATTTTTTCTAAAAATGATTCGCCCAAATTCCATAGAATAAAATTATTTTACCTTAAAAATCACCAAAATTTTATAAAAACTATATAAAATCCATAGAAATTTGAATATTTTTTCAAACCTATCGCCAAACATTTTACATTTTACATATGAAGGAATATTAAGATTAGCTCATGTTTCTACATTTTAATATAATTTTTCATCCTTAAAATTATCCCTGTCTCTAAAGAATGATTTCCAAGTTGAATAAAGATTTCCAAGATTCATTACTACATCAAAAGTTTGTTACAGATCTACATTGTACTACATGTTCCAAGCTCCACACTGCTCTCCTTTGCAAAGTTTCTACATCATTGTGGACCATATCAGATCAAGATGTTGCTACAAACATTATGGACTTCATAGGTAGGTGCAGGTATGCTTTCTTTTCTTTTATTTAATCATGATTCATTGAATGGTATACATGTGTATTTGGAAAATTACCTATTCCTACTCCATTATTTTTGCCTCTATCATAATTCATTGCCATTTTCCAAGGATTGCTAAAATATTTCAGTTTGGATGGGGGGGACATTGTCCATTTCCTTACCTTTCATCACTCTATCATCAACACCCTTCTTCCATGTGACTCATGACATCATCCTACTCATGGAATAATTTCCCACAACCTTGTTGAAGCATGAAGAGGGTACTAGTATTCTTCTACACAACAAACCCTTGTCATTGCTACACAAGAACTAATTTTAAGAAAACAACATGTATTGTTGTTGCTCCACAAGAACCAAAAGAAACCCTAGGAGTAGCTGATACACATACACAAAACAAGGAAAATATTGGAAGAGAGGGATGTGCTTCTCCAAAATAACCTATAGCAGAAAACTTTTTCTCTAGAAGCCATTCTTATATAATAATATGTTGTTACACAATGGGGTGGAAAACAAAGATATGAGTTCCTTTGTTTTTCTCCATCATTTACTAATGCATACATTGGTTTTACTCATCATGAGGGGTATAACCTTTGTAACTCCAAAATTTATCATATTTTCATGACAATTATGTATTATCGTTTCTGGATCTAATGTGAGAGTTGGTCAAGGGATAGTTAAGAAATATAGAACATCATTGTTGCTTGATGCCAGGGTATTTTCTGAAAGTGGTCTTTGTGCTCATAAGATAATGTTTATCTTTGCTAGTAACATGACAGTTGATGGTAGAACTATAGAAGGATTCATGTGACTTGGAAAATAAATTGGTTAAAAAATGGAACAAGGTCTCTCATTAATTGCATTGATTCAACAATGAGAATGGATGAAAATGTTACAATTATTTTATGTTCCTTACTTGGGTATTTTACTTCCCATTTCATGTTCGATGATTATTCTTCGGCATTATCCTTTTCTTTAAGCTACTGAGTGTTTTTCCATTCACTTGTAAACTATCAAATATCCACATTACCAAGATTGGTTTGACCATTGTGAGTCTTCTATACATTCTTGGCACTCATTTACAACCATCCATAATCAAGATAGTTAACCAAAATCACCTCCACTCTAGTAAACAAGCATTGTGTTGATTTAATGGTTATTCAAGCATGAATATAACAATGGATATGGATTTAATGAGAAAATATTTTGTTAGAGTAGAGGCGAGTTTACACAGAGATGTGATATACAAACTTTTAAATCATGAAGATATGCTTTTTTTTAAGCACCAGTTTTCAACAAAGAGACAATTTTGAGATTGTGTGTTGAAGTTCATTTCCATTGGTAGGATAGCCATTTTTATTTCTAGATTGATGATTGAAGATGTATTTCAACCATTCACAATTGTTTGTTGAGATTGAAAAGAAAAAATCTATTTGTTTTTCAGTGCAACATGAGGACATGTCATGTAATCAGTTTGGGGGAAACAACTGATGTGCTACCAATGGAATATTCAAGAAACAACCAAGTGAAATGGATATCTCGAAATTATTGTCACTGTGTTTTTCACAGAGTTTATTTCTAAAGAGTTTGGTGAGTTTTTTAGTATTGATGAGTTTTGTATTTGTTTTGTTATTAAATAAAGAGAAATTGAGCTGAGGGTATCTTGCAAATTGTGAACTAATTATTCACGAAACTTGGAAGGGAGAAACATTATGATAAGGTGAACAAACTCACAAAGTTGCAAGAAAACCCAGTTCATAAAGTTTTAGAAATTAATCACAGTCACCTACAACCAATTGTTGGAATGTTTACAGGTAGAGTGTGCTTGTCATTGATGGAAAGAACACATAGGAACGATAAGATCATGAGGAGTAGCGATGATGAAAGGCTTACTAGAAAGAACAATAGCGAACCAAATCTCAAGTATGCAGAGATGAGAAAACGTAGACGAGACCCAAAGTCATGAGGACTCACAGAAGGATCAAAGTTCAAGGCCTTTGGCACTTAAAAATTCTTCCAAGTCGGGAGGAATGAAACTCAGTAGGAGGAGAGACATGGGCCATCGATCATGGATTGAGGAGTGGCGTGGGTCATTAGATCTAGTGGAGTTTCAAGGAGGATAAGCCCAGGATTCATCCAACACTCCAAAGCTGTGAAGGAATCTTGGTCGTCCATCGAGGACAGTCGTGGATTGTTCGATCCGAAGGACACATGGTGAGAGATCAACATTTTTCTAACTGGAAAGTCAAAGGAAGGAAGTTCTCTAACCTTCCAACTCGCAAAACACAAAATCATGATAAGATATGGACCGTTGGTTCCATAGGACACGTGGCAAGAGATCAACATTTCACTGACTGGAAAATCAAAGGAAGGAGGTGCTATAAACCTTCCAACTCGTGAAACACAAAATCGCGACATGATATGGGTCATCAGATCACAAATGGTTCTCGATCGTTGATATGTCACAACAAAGAACAAAGTCTCGAGTCTCGAAGATGAAGTCTAGACCATTCGATCCATAGGACACGCGGCAGTCGATGAGTAGTTTCGTAGAATCATGAATCAAGAGAACTACATCGCGAAGCTCGCATATAACGCGAAACGAAAAATCCCAATGAGATATGGACCATTGAACCACATAAGGTTGTGGATTGTTGATCTGGAGTAGGCTTCGGAGAATCAAGAATCGAAAGAAGGGAGGTGCTCTAACCTTCGACATAAAAAAATGTGAAATCCTTAAATGCAGAAACTGATCACAATCGTTGATCAAGGAAGCATTCTGGACCATTGATCTGGCATGATGAAGAATGAAGTCAGAATTTTTGAAAGTGAGATCTAGACCATTGGATGACTGAGGAGCATAAGCATTTGATTTGGCACCCGTGGATATCAGGAATTTGAGAATCGGGAGAACAGAGGTGAAATAACTTCCAAAGTCGAGAAATGTGAAATCGCAATATGATCTAAGTCATTGGATCAAGGACTAATCTGGGCCGTCAGATCTAGGAGGTGAATGTGGCAGATCCCGTTAGCAATGATAGGTGGTAGACTACGTCAACAAGGACACATGGCATAATCAAACAATGACAAGTGTCAAGATGATTCAACATTTCAGGTATGTGGAAATCACAAATCTGAGTGACACATGGCAGCTGCTCGGCTCATGACACGTCATCGAGTGATGCAAGAGTTACGTCACTCCGTGAGTTTTACCATCAACACTCCCCAAAAGTCCCAAAGGTTGAAGTCCTAGAGTGGAGGATAGTCATTGGATCACTGAGAAATCTTGACCATAGATCTGATATGAAGCCATTTCAGAATTGCGCGTACCAGGAATTTTGGAGACAACTCGCTGCAAAATCTCTGAAATACGAACTCACAAAAAATTTATGGGTTGTTGAATTACCCAGGATCGTGGACCATTGATCAGGCATGACAAAGGCCCGCAAAGTTGTGAAATCACGAAGAACCCTTTTTGCTTGGCCCCTGGTCATAGCTGGAGGTCACATCTTTGAAGGATTAAGGGAGGAGTTAGCATGTTGTTGGGCTCCACATGGGAGATCGTCGAAATCGTAAAGCACCCTTTTGAATAAGCACTTGGTCACAGCTCATGGTCATGAGAGAGGAAGGAGCTAGCCCAACTAAGCCCCATTTCGGAGATCGCGACTTGGGAGAGTCGACATGCCTCATACCAAGATCCCCAAAGTCATGAGTCGTGAAGCACCTTTTGAATAGGTGTTTGGTCACTGCCATAGGTCACATGAAGGAAGGGGCTTAGAATCAAAAGAAGCCATACTTGACTAGCTGAAACTGCTAGAATGGAGTGATGAAATCGACCAGAGAACTCGGGGAGTTGTAGGGTGATCGCCAGAGGAGCTGAAGAGTCCTAAAGTAACTTCCAGTGGAATGAAGACTGTTCATAGAGGCTATTGACATATGGAAAAGAGTCAAAGTCTATAACTACAACAAAGAGGATGAGCTTGACTGTGACAGAGAATACGGGGAGTCTCGACTACCAGAGAGGCTAAGGAATCTCAGTATAATGACCACTAATGACGATGATATTCGATAACACCAGAGAGGACAAAGGGTTGCAATGATGATCTGGCAGAGGACTCGGGATGAGGAAATCATGCAGAACAGAGAAGGGAGGTAATTCTGTTGTTGAGTGATGTAAGAGAGAAAATGAGCTAGAGTGGAAAACCAAAAGGGTAGAACAATGACATAGGGAAGTGCATGTAGAGGCATTGCACATAACATGCAGTTGGTGCACAGAGAAGATAAAAAAATGCAGAACAAAGAGGAGATGAATGTTGTTGTTGAGTTTGATTCATGCGAGAATAAGATGGCTGAGTGGAGTAGTTGAAATGCATAGAAGAGGCATAGCACATAGAAGAGAAATGTTGCACAAAGCATAAAACACAAAAGAACATAAAGCGCAAGTGGATGCAAGCAGGAAGACACTGATGCATGAAGAGATGGGCAATGTAGCAGAACAGTGATGTGACTAGTAAGCCATTGATAAATCCTGTATCACTATGATATATTTATGAGAAGCAAAGATTTATGTTTCAGGGTGGAAGGGAGTTTCTAGGGAGGATTGATGTCCTCAGAGTTTCAAGTAGGTTCTTGAACACAGGGAGTTGTAGCTTCCATCTGGTTGCAGCCAAAAAACCAGGGTGGTGCAAGGGAGAACTATTGTTCTCTGTTATATAGGTTGGTGCCTATGTGACTGGAAGTTGGTGCTTCCATCCAATGGGTGCTGGAACACTCAGGGAGTTGTTGCTTCCTTCTAGTGGGTGCTAGAGAAACCAGGGAGTTGGTGCTTCCTTCTAGTAGGTGCTAGAGAATCCAGAGAGTTGGTGCTCTCAGCAAGTTGCAGCTTCCAAAACAAAGGTGGTATCCTCACAATGATTTGGAGCTCATAAGTATGATAATGTACAAAATATAAAGATTACTTATCATATCAAGAAGAAAAGATTTTTACCCTTTATGGGTTTCCTCAGGAAATATCTGTCTCTGTGTATTTCATGTGTGTGATTGATGTTGAATGTTCTATTTCTTACCTCCCTGCATTATTTTGATTTTCATTAAGTTCTCTGTAAGGAGTTTAAAATAATGATAATTTTTTAAGCATGGTGACAATTGATTCACCCCCCCCCCCCNATGGAACAAACTTTGCCTTCTGGAAAGTTAGAATGAGAACCTACATAATGTCTTTAGGTGCAGATGTCTGGGATGTGGTAGAGATTGGTTATGTAAAGACAGTTGTACTAGATTCTAAGGATGACAAGCTATAATTCAGCTTCAATGCCAAGGCTATGAATGCCATTCTAAGTGGGCTTGCAAAAGAAGAATTTGTAAAATTATGCACTTAGAATATGCCAAAGAAATGTGGGACAAAATTATTAGTAGTTATGAAGGTAATGAGAAGGTAAAGGATGCCAAGCTTCAAACCTACAAATTACAGTTTGAACAGCTAAAGATGAAAGAGGATGAAACTATTGGGGGGTACTTTCTGAGAGTTGAAGAACTAGTGAATGCCATGAAGAGTCTTGGTGAGAAGTTGAAGACGTAGTTTTAGTCCAAAATATTTTAAGATCTTTTCCAGTTACGTTCAACCCAAAGGTCTCTACTATAGAAGAACTTAATGATCTAAAAACTTGGCCTTTTGATCAACTTCTAGGAACGTTGACTGCATATGAAATGAGGATAGTTAAATATAAACCCACCTCTAGAGAAGCATTATTTAAAGCAGAAAAGAATGAGGATTTTGAGGATAATGAAATTGAAGTAAAATTTGTGAGAGGACTAAAGAAAGGATCAAGTAAGTACAAAAGAAAGTTTCCCTTCAAATGTTTTAACTGTGGAAAGATAGGTCACTTTGCATATAAGTTTCCACACAAGAATAAGGACCAGAACTCTAAAGGTGAAGAGAAGTACAAATCCAAAAGATTTGGTAAAACAAAAGTTTATGTGTAAACAATGATGACTCTTCAGAAGACACAGATAGTGACTCCTCCTATGAAGATAAGGTAAATGAATTCATGTTTATGGACAAAGAGGATTATGATAATAAAATCATTGGAAGTGATGTTAATGATGAAGAAGTTGTGGTTGACTTGGAAGGAGATTTGATTAGCGCTTTGTAAGAGATTGACAGACTCAAGTTTAAGAAGAGAAAGAAAAAAAAATTGTTGATATAGTTCGAGAAAGGAATTAAAAAACTTGATGAAGAATTTTCCCTACTAAAAGTGGAATTAGAAGAGGCAAAGAAAATAGAGGAGATTATGAAACAACAATTATCAAAGAAGAAGGCAAGATGTGAAACTCTAGAAGAAGTAGTGAAAACTAGAAAAGAGTTGGAGAAGTTTCAAGCCTTGTATCACCAGAATCTGTCAAGCATCAAAGCCTTAGAAACATTAGCCACCATTATGAATAAGCAAGGGAATCCAAAGTTGAAAACTAGTTTGGGTGATCCAGGTGGATATCGGGGGCCACCCACCTTTTCCAAATGGCTCAAAACAGTTTTCTGGCCATTTTGGCAATTTACTATTTTTAGCAGGTTTTAGCTTCTGGGGCCATTTTGAGGGCCTAAATAAAGGTTTTTCAAGATTTAGGTTCTCAATGATAGTTGAAGGCATTATTGAGCCCCCAAAATGAATCTCCTCGACGATACCTTTCCAACGAGCTATCACACGCCTAAAACGGAGATCGTATGCAAAAGTTACGACCCCGGGAAGTTGATGCACCAACTTACCCAAACGGGGCCCACATGACTTTTGGCGCTTCATCTCCTAGGGTTAGGTTTTTGGATGTATAGGACTTTTGGCATTCCCGTCTATTGTAAAAAGGCCTTCCGAGCCTCATTGTAACCATCTTCTTGCGAATGCGAGTAGCTGTCACATCTCTTCTCAGAGATAAGCAGCCACCATTCTAGCGAGTCTTTCACTCTGTATTTTTACAGTCTCTGTACATTTATTTCATTAATAGAAATCGTGTATAACTGTATCTCTGTGTTTATGGTTGCATCTCTGATATATTTCTG
>ML787006.1:355088-372069 GCA_009831015.1 Picea engelmannii | reverse complement strand
CTTCCGAGCCTCATTGTAACCATCTTCTTGCGAATGCGAGTAGCTGTCACATCTCTTCTCAGAGATAAGCTGCCACCATTCTAACGAGTCTTTCACTCTGTATTTTTACAGTATCTGTACATTTCTTTCATTAATAGAAATCGTGTATAATTGTATCTCTGTGTTTATGGTTGCATCTCTGATATATTTCTGTTATATTACTGGATATACGCGATATCTCTGTGCATTTCTTTATTATATCTCCGCTCTCATTTCATGCCGAAAATAATCCGGATCATTGGGTTATGAAAAGGGATCAAGTAGTGGTCATCCAAGCAACAAAGAATCCATCAAGTTTGTTGCCACCAATGACAACAACAAATATGCAGAAACAAAGGAAGATAATAAGCTGCCAAGGAGGGGTAAAGGAAAAGGTGCCAGAACTGAATATGTAGAACAAAGAAATAATACACCCTCTGCTCAAGGAAAACATCAACATGGAATAAATCGACCTTCTCAAAGAAGACATCCATTTTTCAGGTGCAAAGATTTTTTCTATGGATATTATTTCTACTGTTCTAATTTTGGTCACAAAGCTGTAAATTGTTCCTTAAGATATAGACATGAGAAATCAAGATTCCCAAGGAATAAATATCTCCCACAACAGAGAATGAGACATCCAAGTAACAAATAACCATAGATTGCAAATTGTCAAATTAATTTTAGAGATATGCAACTGAGAAGGTCAAGAAATAATGAGCATCCAATGAGTAGACAATGTTGCAACAATCACTTTGACCTATTGAAAAATGAGCTTGAATGATATAAATTTCATAACTTCAGTCACAAAGCTGCAAACATCCATCTGAAGAATTACAAAGTAGATCCAAGGGTAATTTTTTTCGCTAGAAATGCCAACACATGGAAAAAGAAAGGTAGTGAAAAATGTGGTCTCATACTTTCAAATCAAAAACAAAAGGACTCCTAGAATATAGATAGTGGATATCCCAAATACATGACTGGAGAAAAGGATAATTGTATGCCTATAAGAAAAAACAAAACAGGAAATGTGATCTTTGAAAATGATGAACTATGAAAAATCAAGGGTAAAGAAATGGTGATTTTGAGTAATGGCAAAGGAGATTCTCATAATGATCTGCTTGTAGATGATCCGAAACATAATTTGCTCAATATAAGTCAAATGTGTGACAAAGGCTATGAGAGGTGTTCAAGTCCAAATATTGTAAGGTAAAAAATGTAAACTCGGGACAACTGGTGGCTAAAGGCATAAGGACAAATAATAATGTTGATATTGAATTCTCTCTTGCAAGTAAAGAAGAAGATTTAGATACAATAAAAGAATGTTCTGTTAACATTTATCCCATGGAAGGAGTAGAAGAAGAATCATGTCATAAGCTGGAAGCAAAATTTGTGAATCTTAGAAAGAAGGTTGAGAATTCAAACACCCAAATCAAATTCTTGAACAACTCCATGATCCTGGATGAGATCTTGGATAGACAGAGATCACCAAATGAAAAATCTGGTATTGGATACAACAAGGTAGAAATCAGTACTCCTAAGAAGTCTAACACAGGTCCTTCATTTGTAAAAAGAGAAAGTAGGTATGAGAGTGTTTGTAGTGGTTTTTTCTTGTGATGAATATAATCAGAAAAGCCTTGGATTGTAGGCATCATGGAAGGAAAATGAAGTTGTTGTAATAGAAGATCAGGGAAGAGTGACAGGGTGAGTCATTTAGTTATGACAAGAAGAGGTTGATGAAGGAGTCCCAGTCAGAGAGATGATAAATACTGATTATACTACAGAGGACACAACTGAAGTTGAAGATAAACAGGTCCAAGAATTAGAAGGACAAGACTCTGGTATAGATACAAATACTCTGCAGGACTCAAATAAGAGAGTCCATCCTATTAGGGGGAGTATGTATTGGTTTAATATATGATGCCTCCTACAAGTACTACAACATCTCAGGGGGAACATGTTTTCTTTGACATTGATGTCAAAGGGGGAGAAAAGGAGAGGCCTGGATGCTATAGATGGATATCTAAGTAGAACAGTGTAGCCATTCAAGGTTTCCATCAATGCCAAAGGGGGAGATTGTTGGCATGTTTACAGGAATATTGTGCTTTTCATTGATGGAAAGAACACACAGGAACGATAAGCTCAGGAGGAGGAGTGACGATGGCATGTTTACTAGAAAGAACAACAATGAACCAAATATCGAGTATGCAGAGATGAGAAAATGCAGACGATACCCAAAGTCATGAGGACTCACAAAAGGATCAAAGGTTGAGGCCTTTGGCACTTAGAAATTATTCCAAGTCGAGAGGAATGAAGCTCAAGAGGAGGATCAATGTTGGTCATTGATCATGGATCGAGGAGTGTCATGCGTCGTTATATCCAGTGGAGCTACAAGGAGGATAAGCCCATGAGTCATACAACACTCCAAAGTTGTGAAGGAATCCTAGCCATCCATTGAGGACAGTCGTGGATCGTTGGATATGGAGGACACGTGGTGAGAGATCAACATTTCGTTGAGTCAAAATTCAAAGGAAGGAAGTTCTCTAACCTTCCAAATAACGAAACATGAAATCGCGATAAGATCTGGACTGTTGGTTCCATAGGACACATGGCGAGAGATCATCATTTCATTGACTGGAAATTCAAAGGAAGGAGCCACTCTAAACCTTCCAACATGTGAAACGTGAAATCACGACATGATATGGGTCGTCGAATAACAAAGGGTTATAGACTGTTGATCTGTCACAACAAATAATGATGTCTCGAGTCTCGAAGATGAATTTTGGACCACTCAATCCAGAGGACACATGGCAGCAGATGAGCACTTTTGTAGAATCGTGAATGGGGAGAACTATGTCAAGCAGCTCACAGATATCACAAAATGCAAAATCCCAATGAGATATGGACCGTTGAACCACATAGGGATGTGGTTTGTTCATTTGGAGTAGGATTCATAGAATAGGGACTCAAAATAAGGGAGGTTTTCTAACCTTCGACATCGCGAAACGTAAAATCTCAAAATGAAGAAAGTGATCACAGTCGTTGATCAAGGAAGCATTCTAGTCCATTGATCTGGCATGACGAAGAATGAAGTCATAATTCGTGAAAGTGAGATCTGGACTGTTGGATCACTAAGGAGCGTGAGCCATTGATTTGGCACCCGTGGATATCGGTAATTCAGGAATCAGGAGAACAGAGGTGAAATAACCTCCAAAGTTGTGAAATGTGAAATCACGATATGATCTGAGCCGTTGGCTCGAGGACTAATCTGGGTCGTCAAATCCAGGAGGTGAATGTGGTAGACCATGTTAGCAAGGGCAAGTGGTAGACTATGTCAGCAAGGACACATGGCACAATCAGACAATGACAAGTGTCAAGTTGATTCGACATTTCAGGTACATGGAAATCACAAATTCGAGTGACACGTGGCAGATTCTCGGCTCATGACATGTCATCAAGTGACGCAAGATTTACATCACTCTAGGAGTTTTACCATCAAAAATCCCCCAAATTCCCGAAGGCTAAAGTCCCAAAGTGGAGGATAGCCATCGGATCCCAAAGAAATCTCGATCATTGATCTGATATGAAGCCATTTCGGAGTTTTGCGTACCGGGAGTTTTGGAGACAACTCGTTGCAGAATCTCCGAAATGTGGAGTCGCGAAAAAGTTATGGGACGTCGGATCACCGAGGGTCGTGGACCATTGTTCAAGCACGACAAAGGCCCAAGAAGTCATGAAATCATGAAGCACCCTTTTTTCTTGGCCCCTAGTCACAGCTGGAGGTCACATCTTCGAAGGATTAAGGGAGGAGATAACATGTCGTTGGGCTCCACATCAGAGATCGTTGAAATTGTAAAGCACCATGTTGAATAAGTGCTTGGTCACAGCTCATGGTCATGAGAGAAGAAGGAGCTAGCCCAACTAAGCCCATTTTGGAGATTGCGACTTGGGAGAGTCGAGATGCCTCATACCAAGATCCTCTAAGTCGTGAGTCAGGAAGCAGCTTATGAATATGCGTTTGGTCACTGCCAAAGGTCACATGAAGAAAGGGGATTAGAATCCAAATAAGACGTACTTGACTGGATAAAACTGTCAGAATGCAGTGATGAAATCAACCAGAGAACTCGGGGAGCTACAGGGTGATCGCCAAAGGAGATGAAGAATCCTGAGGTAACTACCAGTGGAATGAAGACTGTTCATAGAGGTGATTGACAGATGGAAAAGCATCGAATTCTATAACTGCAACAAAGAGGATGAGCTCGACTATGACAGAGAAGACGAAGAGTCTCGACTGCCAGAGAGGCTAAGGAATCTCATCATAACTACCGCCGATGATGATGATGAGATTCGGTAACGCCAGAGAAGAAGAAGGGTTGCGATGATGATCTAACAGAGGACTAAGGATGAGGAAATCATGCAGAATAAAGAAGGGAGGTAATTATGTTGTTGAATGATGTAGGAGAGAAAAATATATGGAGTGGACAACCACAAGGGTAGAATAGTGACACAGTGAAGTGCATGTATAGGCATTGCGCATAGCATGCAGTTGGTGCACAGAGAAGATAAAAAAATGCATAACAAAGAGGAGATGAATGATTTTGTTGAGTGTGATTCATGCGAGAAGAAGTTGGCTTGGCTAAGTGGAGAAACTTAAACGAATAGAAGAGGCGTAGCGCATAGAAGGGAAATGTTGCACATAGCATAAAATGAATAAGAATAGAAAGTGCAAGTGGATGCAAGCAGGAAGACACTGATGCAGGCAGAGAATGACAGTGTATCAGAACAATGATGTGATTGGTAAGCCATCTATAAATCCTGTATCATTGTGATATATTTATGAAAAGAAAATATTTATATTTCAAGGTGGAAGGGAGGTGCTAGGGAGGATTGGTTTCCTCATAGTTTCAAGTGGGTGCTTGAACACGGGGAGTTGTAGCTTCCAACTGGTTGCAGCCAGAAAAACCAGGGTGGTAGGGTGGTGCAAGGGAGAACTATTGTTCTTTTTTATATAGGTTGGTGCATGTGTGACTGGAAGTTGGTACTTCCATCAAGTTGGTGTTGGAACACTTAGGGAGTTGTTTCTTCCTTCTAGTGGGTGCTAGAGAAACCAGGGAGTTGGTGCTTCCTTCTAGTAGGTGCTAGAGAATCTAGACAGTTGGTTCTCTCAGCAAGTTGCAACTTGCAAAACAAAGGTGGTAGCCTCACAATGAGTTGGAGCTCATAAGTATGGTAATGTTCAAAATATAAAGATTACTTATCATATCAAGAAGAAGAGGTTTTTACCCTTTATGGGTTTCCTTAGGAAATATCTGTCTCTGTGTATTTCATGTGTGTGATTGATGCTGAATGTTCTATTGCTTACCTCCCTACATTATTGTGATTGTCATTAAGTGCTTTGTAAGGAGTTTAAAATAATAATAATTGTTAAGCACGGTGACAACTGATTCAACCCCCCCCGCCCCTCTCAGTTGTCCAACACCAATGTCTTTTACTCAATATCTATGATGTGGGTATCCCCATTTTTTGGTGAGGAGAAGCAATGGAACGGTGAAAATATGATTGCAAAATTTCACAGAAACCTAGTTTGTAGTTTATGGGAAAATGGTTAAAACGTTTGTTGTTACTCCTACAAATAATTTTTTGAAACTCATCTACTACAACTTGTCATTTTTTGAAACTCGTCTACTAGAACTCATCTGTTGCAACTTGTCATTTGTCGAAACTCATCTGGTACAACTCCATCAAATTCTCTAAGGATCACTTGAAGGATACTTTTAAAACATGCACCACAACAAAAGCAACAAATCCCCAAGAAAACAAAATTGTTTCCACACAAGAACCAATGTTGGATACAAAAGGGAATGCCACCAACATTGTTATAGAAGAACCATTGTTGGCTCTCAAGAAAAAAAAATAAAAAAGATAAAAATAAAAATATTCACGTTGTTACACAAGAACCAAAAATAAATTCAAAAGTTTCTCCACAAGAACTTGTTACGGAACTGAGGGAAATGATCAATAACAAAAGGTAAAATCCATTAACATTCTTCTAGTAAAATCATATATGGAATCATCTCAGAAGGTTCATGACAGTGGAAAAATAGCAAGCAAATATTTCAAGGTAATTGGAAAGTGGATTGAAAAAATGGAAGTCTTTATAGCTTGGTTGTGAGTTGCATGGGGACATGCAACATATTCAATTTGGGGGAGATGTTGGGACATGGAATTGTCATCCTTTTACATCATCTTTTTCCTACTTTTAATCCCTTCTTCTTTACCCATAACATTGTATTAATGCTTATTAATAATTTTTAATGTGCATATGTAATATTTATAAACAATTTGTTTTCATTACATTTATTTAGTATTTCATATGAATTATGGTTAAATATTAGAGAGGTAACATATTATGCACTTATCTTTGAAAAGGTGGTTTAGTTTGTTGTTGCAAAATCAATTTCCTCTTGTTGTTACTCCAAGCCACTTGTTGCTATGCTTATAACTAAATATCCATGAAGTGGGTCCTTGAGATTTTTCATATGAGGCATTATTAGGTCAATATAAGTCTATCCTCAAAATATTTCAAAAACTCAAATCATACTTTTTGAAAAATCGACATTTTACAATTTGTCGTTACCTGTGATATCGTAGTTGTTGTTACTCTACGGGAAATTTTTTTAATCCACGAAAATCCATCTTCAACCATCAATATCAGTTATGGATTTGGATCAGCAACAATAATCTTAAATGAGAAAATAATCTTGGAACCATTTTTTATATTATTTTGATTAGTTTTGGATTATTAGCAAAGTTCTTGTAATTATTTACTAGTTGATTTTTAGTTTCTACTTATTAGTAAATTGGTGTAACCAAAAGAGAAACTTGTGTATCTTCATTTATTTTTTGTTATTTTAGTTTTTAAACAAACTCATATATAAAAGAGAGTACCTTCTTCATTCTTGGGGGGGGAATATTGGAGCCACGGTCCTAACTATGATGGAATAAATCATATTTCTTTGAGATCTTGTGTTGAAGAAAGACTATAGATTTGAGATTATATAGTATGTTTAATTGTCGCATTTTCAATTATGTCATTTCCTTTTAGCACAGTCTGAGTTTCAGTTCATTTTTTTATGTTGTATATTAGTGACAATTCTTTGTTTTACATATGTATGTTGATCGGGAAGTAAATATTTTAGCTCGATTTATTTAATTTCTTGCAAGTGTATTTCAATTCCCATAGAGTGTTTACTTTTTAGAAAGTGTGTTTCGATTTCTACAAGTGTGTGTTACAAGAATTATATTTTTGGGGTTGCTCTGGGAGAAAGTTGATTCATACTTCTGATACATGCAGCTGGTGTATTTTATTTTCCAGCATGTTTGTTTCCTTTTTAGAACATGTGAATTTTATTTTCCTACAGAGTGGAGTGTCTTTCTTTTATGTAAGTTAAGATTTACTTTCTCTTTTAGTTAAATAGATGTAACTGATTTCCCGTTATGTCATGGGGTGTGTAAAAAAATTAGATAGATCCATTAATCAATGCTTATATGTGTGGTATGATTTACTTTCCAAAATTGTCTTATTTCTTGCAAATATTTGAGTGGTGTGTTTCTCTTTTTGTTGGCACAGGGGCATACCCAAGGTTCAACACTTCAAAAGTGCACCAACAAAACCCTAACTACTGGCCCTTTCGGCAACACCTACAAATCAGGAGAAGTATCACCCGAGGTAAAGGGAGGGGGGGTTACAGGACTCATGTGTCTGTAACCAAGCTGGGACACAGATATGTGATGCAGAGTACTTAAAAGTTATCATGCATTAGCTTATCAACTTTATTCACATCGTAGAACAAACCCTAAGATTAGATCGACACAGTAATAATGACAAAATACACATCTCACTTAGCATCATAAGTTAGATTTAACACATCTAACATAAATAAATCTCTAAGCATTCATAGATCTATCTATCATACATAACTATCCATGCACTAAGTAGATTCACAGCATAAACATCATAGCACAAACAAAACTATCAACACATGATATACATGGTTCACCCCAGTGTGGGGATATGTCCACCAACTTATTCTTCTTCTTTATTAGGATCCAATCTCTTACATTCGTCTACTCCTATGCACCAATCTATAGAGCCAAGTTTCACACCGGATAGGTGATCTACGCACTAAGCACCAGATCCACCTTCCCAAAATCAGGTCAAATCACAGAGCCAACTCCTCTATCAAGCATAGAGCCTTACATACATGTTATGTTTCACAAAGAAACTCAGAACTTCTTACCTCTTGCACTTAGCCAATTACATCACTTTTCTAAGATACCTCTACCTTACAATATTTTCTTATTTATACTTTTACATTCGCTTACAAAAAGGCCTAATCATGGGTAAACCCATGGGCTGACATCCCATTAACCCTAATATAAAAACGCTAATGAACCCCTTGTTGGGTCCACAAAACAAGTGAGATCCCGCAATCTCAGCTCTTCCTGGGTTCTCCATATTCAACCAACCTGTCTAAGTACAAAAAGTGGTCGAACCTAACCAATTGTTCCTCAAAACTTGGTCAAGGGCCAACAAGCCCCCAACACTCACCTGCAACTCATCTTGAGTCACTCAGATCCAGGTAGTGCTGCTTCGAAGGCCTCGATCTTAGCTTGAGTTTCCTTGACTTGTTGCTTCACCTGAGCCCTCTGCTCAGTGAACTCCTGGATCATTTGCACTGTAACAGGCCCTTTTAGACATTGTTCCACTGTCGCAAGCACTTGGTCCAGTTGCGAACCTTGTCCTTCAATTTCTTCAAACACCACGCAAGCTTCCTCCTACACCGGTTGTAGTCTCTATGTGACTTACATTACTCTTCCCTGGATGGCAATAATCTATTGTTGGACCACATGTTGTTCTTGTGATCTCTTTATTCTCTCGACTTCTATGAGTGCCTTCATATGTGCTTGAACTGTCATTTCATGTTGTTCCGCCTCCTGTAGTTGTGCTTCCAACTTCCTAAGCTATGGATATTCCATGAGGTGTTCGTAGGTCTGTGCACTTCTGTCGCTCAGTTGCTTTCATTATGAGGTGAGGTCTTTGATCTTTTCAACTACGCTCCTAGAGGCTTCCTCCCTCTGGTCGCGCACTTCCTGCAGAGTGCTTGGAATGCTTGGATTTCCAACTCCGCTACCCTTGCTTGAAGTTGTTGGATGGCCTCAGCGAGCTTCATTACTTGATCCTCGACTACTTCATGTTCCTCCTATTCCAAGCCTAGAATAAAGAAAAGTGCTCTGCTCACCAATTCTCTGACCGCAGTCTACTCTGTGAGAAACTGGTCCTTTTCTCTCTATATATTTTCTCTGGCCCGAAACTCATCCTTCTCATTTTCATATGTGGTTACATAGTACCATGCAACTCGTAGTTGATCTAATATCTCTTATTTATCTTTCTTCACGGATTTTGTAGCCTTTTCCTTTTATTATTGAACATTCTGGAGCCTGGCCTCTGTTGCATCTACAAGTCTTCGAAGTTGGGTCGGTTTGTTCCCCAACTCTGTAGTCTCTAACGAGGAAGGTGCAGTAGGTACTGCGCAACTCAATTGAATGGCTCGTTGAATTTTCTTTAGTTGCCTCTAAAATCTTACACAAATCTCTTCTTTCTTCACGCCATATCTCTGTAAGAGGTCTTCAGATGCATCCTCCATTGCTCCACGGACTAGACCGATGTCATCCTCCATGAGTGTGACCTCCATATGGGGCTTGTTGGAACGGATCTTCTTTCTTGATGAAGGTTTCTACAGAGAATCCTTCCTCTTCTTTGATGTTTCTGTCTCGGTAGGGGGATCCTTCGACTATGTAACTTCACCTTCTCCTTGTTTTTCTCCTTCTTCCCCTTCTCCTTTTTGATTTACTTCATCTCCTTCTCCTCCTATGGGCGAGCCAGGTCCAATTTCTTTCAAGGCAATGTTCTCCTCATCAGTCTGTACATCCTGGAATTCCTCCTTTTTCTTTTTCTTCTTTGCACTTGTTTGTCCTGCATTCTCTAACCGAGTGACCAAGGGGCTTCCTATGATGTCAGGGTCGGAGATTTTTGCATCATCGACCGGTACAAGGAACTCTTCCAGCCACTCCTTCATGATCTATTCTATGGCTTTGTTGGTCAGCTTGTAATAGGACTGTAACTCTTCCTTTCTCTCATCCTTGTGCGCAGTGATATAAATAAAATGTGGATCTACGCAGAATTTAGCTAGTGGTTGGTACTGGTGAAATGTCTATGGTGTCATGTGTGGGAACGACTCAATGGCAACCTTAAGTTGTTGATAGTAGGCATGGAACATTGCGTTCAACTTCCATTGCTTCGACATATCATTTGTATACCATAAGGTGGATAACCTCGTGGCCAATGGCTCCAATGGTTCAATATCCAGAAAGGTAGCTCCTTCTGACATTTTCCAAGCGACAAATGCAATCAGCACGAGTAGGACTGCATTTCCCTACAAGGTCCACCACAAACCCGATGACCTACATTGGGCGGTTCTTTCTGATGAGATTGCCAGCTATTAGTTGGAAAGCTAGGCACATTGTGCCATCATGGATAGAGGCTACCTTGTAGCCTTGCTTTCCCTTCTCAACTTTTCCATATGCCTCCTTAATGTGTTGTTCCAGGGAGCGGGCCAAGGTATTTCCTGGGTAGAACTACTGAGGGTCGGGTCCCTGCATGCTCAATCATGTGATACGGTGGATCAGTGCCTGATCCACAGTAATGCACTTGTTGAGCCACAACTATCCTCCATGATAGTGAGACAAGAGGAGTTTAACGCAAGAATTAAACTCCTGATGTCCACCAAAATGGGGGATCTTCATGGAGTTCAATATCATGGATTATGCCAGCTCCTTTATCTAAGGCTAGGAGACTATTCAAGGCTTCTTCCCAGTGGTCTTCATCAGGTATCTATGAGGTGCAAGCATGGTGTAGTTATTTCTATCTCCAAGGTTAAATTCATTGTTCTTCAGATATGGGATTTGTCCCAATTGGCTTCCAACTATGTGTATCCCCTTCTGGATGTACACGGTGATAAAAGTGTACTCGAAGTCCTGTGGAATGTTTTCACAGTTAACAAATCCAGTCAAAGGCGAGTTATAATCCGGTAAGATGGATGGGATCTGCTTCACATTAGCCAGATCATCGCGATGCTTACTTCGCTTCTCAGTAGAGTGGTTGACATGGCCTGAACAACGTCCAGTCAAGGGGGAAGCCTGTAGCCACCTGGTCGACGACACCTGTATTGCTTTAGACATCACTTTATCAGCCATAAATTTCTTCAGAACCTCTTTGACAGACTTCTCTAGCTTAGTGCACTCGGTCGACATTCTCACTATTAACAAATAGGTCGGGGTAGGTGAACGAATGGTGGGATAAACAAACAGACAATGATGTATGATATCACATCTTGACACACACAATCACTTCATTGATAGCTCAGATAATGACGGGTAGAAAAAATTGGTCCCGACGCAACGTCCGACAGGTTAAATAAGTGAGCGTCATAACAGATTCCTCCAATGGACGGGAATGCCTCCATCAATGTGAATCCATCCATTATGGCACGGTCTCAATGTCCAATGGAAATCTATCCATCCATAAATGCATTTCCTATTCGTTCAGAGCATCATTCTAACAGTCGAGGCTCCTCCAATGGTCATATAGCTTCGTCATGGCGAAGTCCCATTCTGCATAGTTTTGCTATTCCGACGAGGCTCAAATCCTGCAAGCCTTCCTCCTGCGAAGTCTTTTCTATAACTTCCCATAGCTTTTCCAACTTGGATTTCTTCTTATTGAGCTTCATTGCCTTCTTTCCTATGATCTAAGCCTCTCTAACTATTTTTGGATTCTTCTTTCCATTCTTATTCTTATCTTCTCCTAGCGTAGTAGCGTCGTGTTGCTGATGTACTTTTGAGGGGTTCAAAGGTAATACCTCTTTTATTATTACTTCCTGGATGGATTTACTTTCTTCTTGCATTGATAGGTCCTTCAAGCCTTCTTGCATTCTTTCAACCTCGATAGCTAATTCTCTTGCCTTCTGCTTCTTCGACTCAACTTCTTGTTCTTCTATCAGTTGATATATATTTCTAGCTATGAAATCCCTTAGTTCTTGATTTTTATTTTCTGTAGCTTCTTCCTCTTCTTTCCTTTTGATATGATCTTTTTCAATCCAAGTATTTCCTAACAAAAGAGGGAACGGGGTGTTGTTCTCAACCAACTTAATGACTTCAAATTCCTCTTCAGATGATGTTCCATGGATGATAATAGGTACATTAGTAACTCTTCCACATAGGTTCATCATCTTTCCTTTAAACAAGCCTATCCTTCCTAATGAAGGTACCATAGTGGGATTTCCCAAATTTTCCCAAGTGCTTTCTGTCATAATATTTACCTGTGTTTCCTCATCCAAGACACAGTCTATGTCGAAGTCTCCTATTCTTGTAATTATGTGTTGTTTTTCTTTCGTGATCTCTAATAAACTGACATCTTTGTGATCATTCATCACTTCTTTTAACTGTGCTAATGTAGTCTAAACTTTCTCTGGTCATTTCTCTTTCTGATCTTCTAATATGATCTTATTTTCTTGACTCATGTTCATTTGTTCAACTTTAGCAATCATCCTTGGGAAATCCTCAACCTTATGACCAACAATTTTATAACAAAGACAAATAGGACCTATACCAGGGCATTCCTTAGCAATATGTCCCAGTATTCTATAGTTATAACATAATGTCAATCCTCTCTTTCTCTTAAGAGTTCCCCACCCTTTCTTGTAGTACACACTAGGATCACAGTGTTGGACCTGCAATCTGCAAAAATTCTTTCTAGGTTCCTGCATCCATTGATTAGTCCAAAAATTCTTTCTATGCATAGGAATAACATATATTTCTTCATTTCTATTATCCTTACTTATATCAACTCATTCTTCCTTCTACACCCTAGCTTTCAGACTAGGACGGAATCTATTAAACATACTTAAATTCATGCTTTCGAAATAAAAATTTCCACTTATCTTACTCTTATCAAAAGTACAAAGATTTACCTTTTTCAAGATCTGGCCTCTTTTCTTCAGATCGGGTTTCTTTCTTAGCACAGAGCTTCGCAAGTCAAGTATAATATTGTGCGCTACAACAACAGATCTATGCACAAAGCTTCTCTTTTCTTTACTTCAGTTCCCAACAATCATAGTTTCAGGTCCCGACAACATAACCATTTGTTGGCACGGGGGCAGAACCAGGGTTCAACGCACCAACAAAACCATAACTTTCGGCCCTTTCGACAACACTTGCAAAGAAGGCGAAGTCTCACCCAAGGTAGAGGCAAGGCAGGTTACAGGACTCATGTGTTTTTAACTAAGCTGGGACACAGATCTATGATTATAACACTTCGTTGAGTACTTAAAAGATATCATGCATTAGCTTATCAACTTTATTCACGTCACAGAACAAATGCTAAGATTAGATCGATGCAGTAATAATGAAAAAATGCACATCGCACTTAGTGTCATAAGTTATATTTAACACATCTAACATAAATAAATCTCTAAGAATTCATAAATCTATCCATCATACATAACTATCCTTGCACTAAGCAGATTCATAGCATAAACATCATAGCACAAAGCAAACCATCAACACATGATATATGTGGTTCACCCCAGTGTGGGGTTATGTCCACCAATTGATTCTTCTTCTTTATTAGGATCCAATCTCTTACATTCGTCCACTTCTGTGCACCAAGCCACAGAGCCAAGCTTCACACCGGATAGGTTATCTATGCACTAAGCACCAGATCCACCTTCCCAAAATCAGGTCAAGGCACAGAGCCAACTCCTCTATCAAGCATAGAGACTTACATACATGTTCTATTGCAAAAAGAAACTCATAACTACTTGCTTCTTGCACTTAGCCAATTACATCACTTTACTAAGTTACCTCTACCTTACAATCTTTTCTTATTTATACTTTTACATTCGCTTACAAAAAGGCCTAATCATGGGTAAACCCATGGGTCGACATCCCATAAACCCTAATATAAAAACCCTAATGAACCCCTTGTTGGGTCCACAAAACAAGTGGGATCCCGCGATCTCAGTTTTTCCTAGGCACTCCATCTTCAACCAGCCTGTCGAAGTCCAAAAAGTGGTCAAACCTGACCAATATTTCCTCAAAACTTGGTCGAGGGCCAACACTTTTTGATATCTTGTTGAGTGGTTTGATTTACTTTACTTTAATGCATATTAGATAACCAATGTTGGAAGGGAAATTATAGCCTACATAGACTTTGCATTGTGACTTTGAAATAAACAAATGCACCCTGGATTGATAATTAGTGTATTGAGTAATTAGTTGTTTTAATAAGCAATTAATTTTCCCAACAATATGTATTCATCATAATTTCCATATTCATGCAATAACCTATGGAAAGTCACTAGAATGAAATAAAAAAGGTCCTCAGGTAGATTCAAGGTAGAAAGGATTATGGTATTCTCCATAAGAAGAATGGAAACTTTACACTTCTTGGATATTCATTTGTAAATTTGGCAAGCAATACAAATGATAGAGCATAAACTTGAGGCTATTTACTAAATATGGGCTCAGTAGTAGTATCTTGGAATTGTAAAAAGTAGGTTATAGTGCAAAACTCTTCAATAGATGCAAAATACATCCTATATTGGGAAGCAACTTGTAGATTTGTCTAGTTATGCAATATCTTACAAGATCTTGGTGCTAATAAGAAAACACCCACTACTTTATTGATTGACAATCAGTCAACAATAAAGATGACCAAGAATCCAATATTTCATTCTAAGACCAAGCATATCAATACAAAGTACCACTTCATCAAAACACTCATCAACAACAACATCATCAATCCGCAATATTATCCCTTTAAAGATCAAACTTCAAATATTTTCACCAAACTACTTAGTAAAATAAAATTCACTTTCAAAAATGAACTTGGAATTTGTAAAAAAGAAATCATATAAAAGGGGGAATCTTGTCCTCAAAATCTTAAATTTTGTTTTCTTAGAATAAAGTAATTCTAGAAGTTAGGTATTCCGAAGAATAATAATTATAGAAAAAAGATTATCCTAATCATAATTATTATCATTGTATTATTAGTGAGGCACATATAGTCCTTTGTAATAAGGTTACATAGATTATATATACTTATTCCTCTCGCTTATTATATAAAATTTTTTACCTAATTAATAAAATTATGTGTTTGAGAATACTATGGCGAATATTAACATTTATAATATGGTGAATATTAACATTTATAATTCATGAGTGAAAAAATTAGAAAAAATGTTTATTTGTGAAACCTTGAAAATTTAGGCACATAAAATGGCAAGTGATTTCCTCATCTTTATAAATTACTTTTTTTTCAAACATTGTCTTACAGTTTATTCATTAATTGAAATTATGTAAATTTATTTATTTTTAAGATTAAATAATTTTAATGAAAAATAACATTGTAGATTTAAATTTCATATTTAATGTATTAATCATTCTTATATTTATAAGATTTATTTTTCTTTTTCATTTTTTTTCCATATAATATACTAAAAATGAGTGAAAAGTATATATACAATACATCTATTATTCTTTATAAATTACTTTTTTTTCAAACATTGTCTTACAGTTTATTCATTAATTGAAATTATGTAAATTTATTTATTTTTAAGATTAAATAATTTTAATGAAAAATAACATTGTAGATTTAAATTTCATATTTAATGTATTAATCATTCTTATATTTATAAGATTTATTTTTCTTTTTCATTTTTTTTCCATATAATATACTAAAAATGAGTGAAAAGTATATATACAATACATCTATTATTGTAATAATCAATACAAGTGTATTATATTATTAGAAACAAATTTAAGGTTCTTAGTTTATATAGAGTATTATATATTATCATAAGGCATTCCCCTCCCGAAACTGTATGTTTTTTTTTGTCAATTTTTAAGCTACTTAAGGTTGTATGATCTATTCAATGACCATGGATTTGATCTGAGGCATCCATATCTAGAAAAATGCCATTTCCACTTGTTGTATGATGATGTTTTCTTATTTTGAATCTAATGTATGATTATGATGTTAGAGTTGTAAAATTTTAGTGAAACAAGCACAAAGAATCTAGCTAGAAACAATGAACAAAAAACTTGCAAAGTTGAGATAAGAATAGAACAATTTGAGAGAAAGAATGAGAGAATGGAAGAATACATGTGATATACTCTACACGGTTGAACTAATGCACCATAGTAGCAATCTAGAGAGATGTGGACACACACTGATAGAAAACAGAGTGAACTGCCACCTAGTCCTAGTTAATAGGCCATACAGTCATCAGTTAAATGGATTGCACAAGTGGATTGGAGAGAATTTCATGCATGCACATGTGTAATGCTCTATGAGCCTCATGCATGTGAAGTGCACCCTCATGGTGATGATACCAAGGTAAGTATGCAACACTTGGTGATAATATTGAGGTTTCCATGCAAGACTTGACTCCACTAATATAACTGAAGTACAACTGAGTAATAACTAGAGAGGATGTGGCACCTTCGTCTAGGGGAGAATATCTAAGACCAAGGGGTGCCCCCAACATAGAAAAATGAATTTAGAAAAACAAATACTAGGTGGGTGTGTAATGTCTCCAAAACTTCCCTCATAGTTGTCATTGGGATCATTGCATCAACTATTTATTTGAATAATAGGTGACACATTACATAGGTGAATTTATTTGATGGCTTGGTTTTAGCACTATGTCATGGGTGCTTTGTATTGGCCAATGTATGTGTTCTATATAGTGGCACCCAATAGGATTGACATTATTAAATCTCATTAGGGGAGGATGGTTGTTTTTTCCTCATCTTCACACCACATCCTAATTGTGAACAAGTC
>ML787006.1:303345-354983 GCA_009831015.1 Picea engelmannii | reverse complement strand
GAGACATGGATAACACCAATTAAATGGTTGTGGCTTAGTTTCACTAATCTTAAGATACAATAATTCTTTATCTTTGGAGGAATCTCCCCTCGAACATATTGTTGTCAAGATCGATCTGACCATAATAGAAAAATGTTAGAGGTATTATTCTAGAAAAGTGACTCGCCATTACAACAACTCAAATTATATTGCTTTTGGTGCCAAATACGAGAAACACGATGGTTTTTGAAGATAAAAAATATGATTGAATGCTTCACATTGTTAAGGTATTTTTACCATGAGACTTTTATCCTCAAATTCTATCACACATCATGAATAATCCTTAAATTCTTTAACAATTCACACTTCGTGGTAAAAACCATTGAAAAGTCTAAATTCTATCATACATTATAGATAACCCTTAAATTCTTTGCAATTCACACTTCCTGGTAAAAACCATTGAAAAGTCTATTTCACTTTGGTAATCCCATAGGTCTCATCCATCTAACTAGCCACCACCTTCTATACCCTATAATAGGATTTGGAGACATCAGTGTCAATGAAACACTAAAATCATACTTCTTGTTGTCAAAACCATATTCCAAGATTAATTGAGAGGCACATTATGCAATGTCACTTGCAACATAAACTAGACTAAAAAGGGCATCCCAATTCCATTAGTTTCATCACATTGCATCCATGAAACCTTCACGAAACCCAGAAAGAGGGAATAATTTAGTACTTGAGACAAATGGCCATATTCCATAGCGAACTTGAGACAAATGGCCATATTCCATAGCGAACTTCACCTCCTATGTTAGCCAAGTTTTTCACGTAGGTTCTTCCGAAGTCTTTAACACTATATCAAATTTCTCTAAACAGTGAATATACGTGTGTTTTGCGTGTTTTTCTTTTTAAGATTAATCTTAACAATAGATTATTTTGTTTTTAAGATTAATCTTAACAATAGATGATTTGTTGCAATAAATTCCAAGAACACAAGTATAAGGATCCCTTCTTCACTTGAAACAATATGATTAGAATATATATTATTTTCATTTTTGGTTTTAAATATGATTTTCACGTACTTCATTTATTGCATTTTATTTTATTAAATAACATTAGCACTCTTTTGGATTATTTTATATTGTTTTGCATGTACTTTCATTAAAAAATATTTGTACTAGATTTATGATTTACAATTTTATTTGATTATTTATGGACATAAAGATATATGTAGATACAAATCAAAATAATGAGTACTCTACTATGATTAAATATATGATGAAATGTCACTATGATTAAATCCCTCTATTCTAATACATCGCTTAATTATACTAGAGGAGGTTATCAATCCTATAGTCCTTATATATTATGGAATTACATTAAACAAATTTTATTAAGATAATGTAAACTTAATATTTCTCTCAATCCATTCACATTAAATATTTGAAAATATGAATATTGTTTGCATTAATTTATTTGAATATTATAACTATGTTTATATTTATTTAGAAATGATTCTCTTAGGTTATTTTAATATGTTAATTGTTATGTTTTATATTTCTCAAAGAATGTCATATAAATGTTTGACAATTTGGAAAGTATGCATATAAATTTAAGCAGGAAGGTATGTATAAGAATGCTTTTGTGTGAAATCTCACTTTCAACCTATTGGTAATGGTATTCCAATGCATATGTAATAACTAAAAAATATAGTAAATGGCAACACCGAGTAAGGCATTATTACCAATATGTTGTAGCTTAAAGTGATGTCAACATTGAATATTGAGTTGGTCTATTTGAAATCTAACCATCCCCATATTTTCACTAGGTGTCATCTTCAATACTATCTAAAAACTTAATTATAAGCTTCTTAGAAGAGTTCTCTTTTACAAATAGTGTCCCTATGCACCACTAAGAGCTTAATTTCACCATCAAGGGCTTCATGGTGGTGCTAAGTGAATTAATTCATGAAAATAATGTCTCTAATGGATGATTTTATTCCCCCATTATGAAGAGCATCATTGAAATAGTGGGGATTATGGATGGGTCGATTGAAAAAATACCACCATGTTGAGCAACCTTCCCAATATAGGAATCTTACCTTCTGAAAATGATGGGAACATTTACAACAAGGTCAGGTGTATACCAACATTGTCTTGACATAGGTTCATCATGCTTTCATTATTGATATTTCTCCTCCTTCTTTTTATAGCTTCAAGAATGCAATGAGAACTGATTACATGAGTGATCATGAAACCTCCTTAATATTTTATCTCTTTTCCCTAGCCATATTTGTGGTCCTCATGTAGAACTATTACTATACAATGGTTACGAGGGCCTTCTTGAAGTACTTAGGGGTTGATGAGGAAACTCCAAATGTTCAATACAACCCATAGGGTCACATGTTTGGGGGCTTGAAAAAACTACCATTTTTCCCACTCATCTTAGCTATTGAAGAACAAATATATGGAGCCTAAGTCCATTTATAATCATAGCATTCTTGATAGTTTCTCCAATGACTATCTCTATTTTTCTAGTGAGGATTTTATGAAGAAGGTGAAGAATGGTAATTTGGTAGGGAATTCGCAAATGATCTATATTATCGCCTTTATGTTGAATTGGGGCAATGTGAACAATGGGAATCTCATGATGTAGACAATCAAAGTGTTGGAGTGGTGTGCATCATGCGACACTATCAAGTTTTAGTCCATCACAGTTTCTTTTCTTCCCTTCCATCTTCCCACCACAATAAAATCGCCAATATGACAAGATTTTTCTTTATATACTACCCCATATTGCCACACTATCAAGTTCAATTCTCTAAAAAAAAATTCCTTCAACTTTCCTCTTTCATTGACATTTTTTTCTACTCCCATATTAGCCTAGAAAGTTATCGTAGCTTCTATGATTTATTACTTATTTATGATCCATTGCCCTTTGAATGATCAATGTAATGTTGGTTGGGTTTCTTTTGTGTTTGAAAATGATTGCCATTTCATGCATTGGAAATATCTATTGTCTTTGGAAATATCTATTGTCTTCCATGTTGACTAAAATACTCTATTATCCAAGTTGACATTGTCCATTATGCCATATTAATTGACCCCAATAATCCTAGTTTGCCTCTCTCTTTCCAATGATTTCCTATTGTTATTGAGGAGCATGAAATCACTTCCATCCAGATATTTGATTGATTCTATAGAATTGGAAAAAATCCCCATATTTAAGGATCATATTCTTATTAGTCCCTGCCCTTTGGCAGCAGGGACTATTAGTATTCATTTTTTCATAGTATTCATTTTTTCATAGACTTATTAATCTCTTCACACAAATACACCATTTAAATCAAAGTTTTACTGATTTTATACACTTTTTCCTTTCGCATTTTTATGTTTTTTCATAAGTTTTAAGTTCGAAGCCTTATTTGGCCTCATATCGAGGAAAACTTAGGAAATGAGAGGAAATGAGATACTAGAAACTTAGTAAACCAGATATTGAGGAAGCAAGATGAATTAATGCTAACTTTCAAGTTAGCATTAATTTCAAACATTAAATGCTTAAGGTTTTTCGCTGCATAAAACATAACCCATTTTGGTGTTTGCATTGAATTTCCAATTTCCCTCCACTTCTACCTCCACTTGATCACTTGCCAAGTGGTCATTTGCATGTCTTACACCTGAATCCTGAATAGAATTAGTCTATTGGGATTGTCCCTTGAACTATTAGATAGATGGGGATTGTCCCTTGAACTATTAGATAGATCCACTATCATGGAGGCATTCCCATGTAGTCCCAGTTCTGTCTCTCCACCAGATCCAGATTGATTCTCATCCCCATTGTTTGTTCCCAATTCCATCTCTCCACTAGATCCACCGGATCTAGATAGATTCCCGCCCCCATTGTTTGTAAAACAAGAGCACAATTCAAACACAGGGTGGCATGAACCTTCCAAACCAAGAAGTTTCTTAGAGTGTGCTTTGGCTTCAATTACTTCCATAAGTGAAATTACTTCCCTAATTCTGCGTTGGCCATATTCTCTTTGTTCTTGACCTCCCTCTTGGTTGCAAATGATAAGCTTGTTGCAGATGATAAGTGTGTTTCTATGCATGATAGAATCTTAGATAAGATGACCTTCAAGGACGAGCTTACTATAGAAGCCGCAACAACGGAAGAAGAAAGCCACTCTGTAACAACAGAGGTCTCAATGGCATAATCCACTCATACTTATACTTTGACCTACTTATACTTTGACCAGTTGAAGTTGAATACTAGTGGCTATAGCTACACAGACTGCACAATTCAGTTCAAATTGAATATATCATATATTAGTGAGTTTCAATGTCATTGGTTATTGTTATTGTATCCATATATAAAATTTTATAATCTATTATATACTGGAATTACTATGAAAACCTATTCACCATAGTGTCTAAATATTTTAAAATATAAAATTCCTAACTCTTTTACAAAAGAAAAATCCATGGCATACCTTAGAAAATGCTAGTGTCACTCCTGTCTTTACCATGGCACTGGACTCTTATCTTTCCCATGGAACTGGCCTCTGCACCTAGGTAATCACCTTTGCTTGGGAATCCTTACTCCTGCCCATCAATCTTCAACCTCCAGAGATCTTTGAAAGATAAGCTCTTCTGAAGACATATTTCTGATTCACCTCAGAAAGAATAACAAGGAACAAGAAGCACATCAATACCATCAAGCACTTCTATTCCATTGTGCTTCTCTTCGCTTCTCATGTCGTCCAATATTGATTATGGATTTCTGCGTGGATGGAGAAAGAATTTATGGGTGAATAATTGAAATCTTGGCATCCGCTGAAGCGTTCGTCTGTGCTTTATTCCTTCCTTGGCAGCCTTCCCCGTGATATGTAGCTCTGAAATGGAATAAGCCTATTGATGTATTATGTGCATCTAGAACAAGCCTGAAATAAATCAACGAAGGGCAATCCCCACTACTGTCGAGTAAACAGCCTAAACAAAGTGGCATAGTTTCCACCTCTCTATAATACATCTATCTCACTTCAACTGTCTGGATTCTCACTCAAGTTGACAGTCTACAACTCCCAGCAATAGATTTTAGCATTTCGTAGTTGTTGCCTATCCCTCAGACATATATATATCTCCAAGAGTCTTGCTTTTCACTAGTCCAGGTAAGGACAGTCTTGCACTGAAAGGAGGAAAATGTTTGATCATCCAATAAATCCATCAATGTACCCCAAAAAGACATGATTTGAAAAGCTTTCTTCTTTCTCTCCAATCCATCAAGCAGAAGTGGGCATCTGGAAGAAGTAAGTTTACAACAGGTGATGTTGCTTCCTGTACTCTTGGTTTTGAGTTCTAAAAGTAAATTTCCTTTTCCTTTACTTCTTTCATTGATGCTTGCAAGGTAATGGTTTTTCCTCTACTGATGGGTTTGAGTAAGCAAGGTAAACGTTAGGATCTATTACTAGGAATGGAGAAGCTTCAACGAGTGTTTCTTCAATGGACTCTACATCTGGACTTGGGCCTAGAGTTGCTCCTTCTCCTAGAACTTCTTCATATACAGCGGAGAGACTGAATAAACCGCATCAACTTATGGATCTACTGCAGAATCAACAACAACTACTCTACTTTCTGTTGTTGGTCCTGGAACTGGCTCTGTTACTGCTGGAACTACTAAATCAGTTGTTGCATCTCCTAAATCAACTTTTTTTTTGTGCATGCTGATTGTGGTGGGAACACACCTGGAAACCGTAACCTCCAAGCTTGGTGGAGGATGAGAAAAAATAGATGTACATATGCATGTGCCTAGGTGCCTAGATTGCATGGTGTCCCTTCTCATGCAAATGATGCATGACAGATGGAAAATAAGGCATTATAGAAAACATTCATGGATATGACAGAAAGAGTAAAGTCAGAAAATACTCTATATTACGTGGAGGTTGATACATCGTTGGAGCTCTGACAGAAGTCAGAAAATACTTCCACACACCTTTTTCAAAATAATAATTCGCAAAGGCATAACCACATCTAGTTAGGACATTAATTCGATTTACACTTGTTCAGAATTTGGTCATCGGGATATTTTGCAACTTTGTAATTGATCCAATGATCTTGGATTTTCAAGATCTTTTATAATTTATGTACGGCATCATACCAGCTTATGATATAAATTTATAGATCTGAACTTTTCTTTGTATGAATGGCTTAAGTGTGCAGAGTCCATTTGATTTTAATTGTAGCTGTTTTTTTAAGACGTTTTGCAACTAAGATGTGACACACTTCAATTTTCTCTAATGTCCCTGCAAAACCATAACATTGGTAAAAGGATGGTTAAAATAGGCTATACAAACTTTTCAATGTCATTGAGTGTTAAATGTTCATTTAAAGTTTTGAAAGCTGAAAAACCAACTCACAAAAACTTCATGGAAATTTTCACAAATGCAACATCATCAATGAACCGAGGGCCTTGGTCTTAGTTACTGTTAAAACTATCTGTGAAATCAAAGTGTTTCCATCTTCTTTACTGTTAAAAATCTCTTTCAAATCAATGCCTTTCCATCTTCTTGGAAGTTAAAACTCTCTCTGACATCAAAGTGTTTCCATCTTCTTGACAGGGACTTGTTTCTCCGCAACCCTTCTTGTTAATGTAGTACTTGAAACTCTCTCTTCACTTGGTAAGGTATAAAACCGAGGGTTTTTTGCAAGACCTTTTCTTGTTTTATTAGTTATTTTTCTTATATAACATTTGTGATTCATGCAATTCACTAAAATTCATGTTCTTGAAGGGTGATTTAAATAATTATGAATAGGGTTTTGTTCAATCTACATAATGAATTTCGATAATTTTTTTATCAGACCATCGAAAAAATACACGACATTTTCTCCACCCCCACCAACTTCATTTATTAATTTAATCAATTTTTTTACCATATAGTATAACATAAATGAATCCAAGCAAAATGACACCAATTGGTCATATCTGATGAGGTTTCAAAGAGATTTTTTAATATAATGCATGTGGATTGCTTTGTTATTTTCATATTTCTCTACTCTAAATTATGTTTGGATTCTCTTGCAACAAGAGACGAGTGGATAAAAGTCTTGTCGAGCTTCTTCAAATTGAACATAAGGTTAAACCAATGCTCATGATATATTAATATTAAATTTTATAGTTAATGGATTCATTTAGTTGATTCTATATATGGGTGAGATAGATTTCAGAGGACAAATCAATATTCCTAAGAGCTATTCTAGTCCTACATTTCCACAAAAGGGCTATTTTTCCATCAACATTTTCCAAGAATTTCATTTGGTCCTAACCATTGATACATGTCTCTAAGATATTTCACTAACCTTGGTGGGATGCCTACCATACCAACATATTCACCACTATAACAAAAACACAACTCCATTGGTAGTGTTTTTATGTTTTGAAAGAATGTGTTCTCCTGTAATGTTCCTAAGTGGGTTTGCTTGAAACATTTGAAATTTTGTGTTTTCTAGTTGTGGTATTTTATCAAATAGTTTGTTGTATTTTCCTTCTCAATTGCGCTAGGATGGTTTTATAGAGTTTTGTAGTACATAAATGATAGGAATATAACAAACAATGAATATACAACAAGATGCAATAGAAGTAACATAAGAAATAGCCACAAATACCTCATATCTGTATTTATTTAAGTATATAGTTGACCTCATTACAAGAGATTGATAGATCTGGAACAAATATGGAAGAATAATGTGAAGTGGTGGAGAATATCTCAAGCTTCAACAACAAAGAGATATCTAGGCTTATATGATCCTCCTATAGTTACATGAAAAATGTCTATTGAACTGACAGTGTATCCTTACTTCAAATTGATGAATAACCAAGCAGAGTTGTACCCTCCCTGGCTGGTGCACACCCTAGTGTTATGGATCTGATATTTCTAGTCTCCAATATTCACAAGAATGGATAAAATCCTATATATCTAAAGATGATATTCTCATGGGAAGATATCCATTTAAAGTTGCTACAAATCTGAACCCTCCAGCTCATTATCTCCAAAGACAGATGTGCCCTCCTTCATAAAAATCGCACAACTGGGAGAATCAATGTATATGGCATGAAAACCCTCCAAAAAATGATGAGAAAAGATGCATCGATGATAAATACACTTCTGAAGTGAAATCTCTTCTAGATCCAAGGTCCTCAATCCCCCAAGAACTCTTCTCTCATGGACAGTGCGCCCTAGCTCTACAGAAAAACCCCAAACATGTGCTTGTCTTCCACAATATGCTTTTGAATCTTATCTAAAACTTAAATACAATTGTGAGGGTGGATTATTTCACCATCTTGTCCAATCTTGGATCAAGAGAGGTAGAATATTTTACCACTGTGTTGATCTCTAAGGTTTATTTAGTCAAAACCCTCAAAACTCTCAAGCATATTGAGCTCTCTAGCCAAGAGGCTAGACATAAAAAACCAATCAACATCATGAGAGAATATGAACCCCTATCTCTCTTTTATACCCCTCTTCACATTTTCCCTTCAAGTGACTTTTAATTCATCTTTAATATTTTCTCATAAAATCACTTTATTAATTTAATGTACTTTTTAACTCCAAAAATTGATTAATTCACCCCTATGACTTCTCCAGCCACTAAAAGTCACTTTTATTCATCCTATCATGTAGATAGTTTCGCCCCGGTTCCAATGAGCTATTACACTAAGGTGTTTCTCCAAGAAACAAGCCCCAAATATCACCTTCAATGTAATTAATTAAAATATGCCCAATAATAACCCTGTTTTATGGGAATTGTCAAAATGCAATGGAACTAAGGACAAGTTGTATGGAATGGATCATGATGATGAAATATGATGAATAATGTAATTCAAGCCCCATAAAATTCCTCAAAACTTCTTAAGCTCACTATCACCCCCAATTGGCTACTCTGGTAGGCATCCCAAACTGTAACTTAAGGGAATCCAAAAATGGGGACATTAAAGTCCTCCTGACCCAAATATTGCTTGTCCTCAATCAATAGATGAATCAAACTTTGTATGATACTAGGGTCCAATATCCACCTAGGAGACATGAATTACTCTCCCCTCAAATCATGATCCCTCAAAGTGATCGCCACACATGCCCCCGGAATGCTCCTGATGAGTAGAATGATCATGTGCAGTAGATCCGCAATCAACTCCTTAGGAAATGGCTCTACTCTGATATCAACTCCATCAACCACTGTACTACCAATCACTCTAATCCATGGATCCAAAATCAAGATGTGAACTACAGTTCCCTGTAAAGTATAGACCTATAAGACATCAACACAAAGAGTCTCTTGAATACCCCCAACTAATGGATCAATTAAATACAATATCCATCCCTCAAGGAATGTCTCACCTAAACCAATCTCCAAATTACCACCTTCGGTATTATCCAAATCCCATGCTAACCAAGAAGATGATCTACCCATGTACTTGATCCTCAACCAAGGAGACCCAACCTGCCACATAACATCCTCACCTCCATATGTTCTCAAATTCCCCCAACAATGAAAGGAATCAATCCTGAGAGTCCATGAAACTCCCATGTGTTCTAGAAGTGCACCAAATCCTGCATCAAATAACTTTTATTGTTCCATACCACATATCTTTGTGTCTGCTAAAATCTAAACTTGGCCTCCCTGTCAACCCACACTATTGCCTGCGGTGTCCCATACTCTGGAAATATACGTATGATGTCATCCCTACTATATAGCTCTAGTATACCAAGGTCGAGAGATACTAGCATAATATCCCAACTCTTCCCTGAAATGAAGGTGGTTAAGGAATCATGCTCTGACTCGTGATGATAACATACCAATCATTCCTCCATATGCCTCATGACATCATCCTCTAGATCCTCCCAAGAGAATCTCTCTCTAATATGTCAATGAGTCTTGAAATTTCCAAGCTACCCAACCATAGGTACATCATGTATGGTCCTCAAGATATTTTTCACTTCCTGTTGTGACCATACATCTTTCCAACCAACCTCATAGTCCTCATCGAAAGCATATGTCCTATTATGCTCCCCATCCTCATCCCGATAAGACTCTGAACCTATATCAACCTATGAAATATCCACTATCCCACATATGAGGATACTCTACTTCATGCCAAAGGCCTCATATGATTGTCTCAGGTGAACCTCCCTTATCCTGCTACATGTAATGAAGTATCCCCTGTCAGGAACTCTCTTCCTAATAACTCTCCATGTCTCATGCAACTTCCTATATTCCCCTATTTTTTTGTATACAATGAAAGTATCGGGGAATGCTAACAGAAATACCTACAACTATATGTAGGTCTAGGAAGTATCATATGTTTTGGTCAATCCCAAAGGCTTTACCAAAAACCCATCCACCAACATCCATGGTGAATAGTGGCCTAGACTCCACACTAGTCTCATCCCATCATGTACAATGGTAGGTGACTCCACACATTGATGGTAAATCACAATCCCTATATCATAACTCATATGATTTTTTCTACTGAGAATGCTATCTCCAAGGTCCATGTATTATTTTAAAGGAGAGGACCACTCTCCATGGAAATCTCCATGCTCCACCAAGTATGTCTCCTCCTTGCACTCTAATGCATCCCCATGGATCCCACTAAACACCTTTGCATGCCCCTGTGGACTATCTCCCATCACTATCTACCCTTGTATAACCATGCAAGCTCCTATATCCTCCTGCATCCTCATGTATCATGGGTGTACTATTGGGTCAACCTCTACATGGATGTCCTCATAACTTCCCTTGGCTCTGGAATATCCATGTGTATGTATTTTCCCAACTGTCTGAGAGATCCCCATGAATGGTGGTCCCTGTTACACATGAACATCCTCAAGCTTCTTCGGGTCACATATCTCCATAATCATCAGTGATCTGGGGTACCCCTAACGCTCCTCCATCAACTGGAACTCCTTTATCAAACCACCAACATCCTCTAGCAATGTAGTTGAAGTATATATCTGACTCTATGCTAAGATAGATGTAGTGGATCCCTGACTAGCCTCCTCAAGGAGCTCCTCTAATATGGATGTTGATTCTTGAAGGGTTGTATGTGTGTCTTTCAAGAATCCCTATGTTCTTACCAACTCATCAATTATTCATTCCCCCTTATTCTCCTTCTCCTTTAGCACCCCATGATACATTTCACCAACCTCTAGAAGGTAATATATATCCATAAGTAGTTGTTGGTAGTCGATCCTCATCACAATCACTCTCTCTCTGAGTGTCTGAAAATCCTCAATGGAAAAATCTCCATCCAAACTACCATATGCCATCATGACCCTCCAACAATATTCTTTCACCAACATGTGTGTATCGTCAATGTGTATAATGGTTGCAACGATCATGTCCTATCTAACCCTCAGTTGTCCTGCCAAATTTTGTGACTCCTGAATATTATCTTACTGAAGTGTTACCTTATGGATCCCACTACTAATGTAAGCAGTGGAATCCTCATAAAAACACTCCTTAATAGATAAGGTGCCACACTTCCCACTGTCTGTTTTTCTACTAAATCCCCCTGTATGTCAATGTACATCATCATATATTGTTTCCTCAATCTCAACCACCTTGTATCCTGTATGTACAATTGTAACCTCCTATTCACTCACTCTACTATTGTCATATATACCCAGATCTTATATTAATGTGTCCATATTTGTGATATGGCCATCACAAAAAACAAAGAATGCATCCTTGTCATTGTAGTCTAGTCCCTAAAGTAAGTGTCCCATCGATATGTCGGTATCCACAACCTAATCTATCAATGGACTCCCCAAAATAGGTGACTCACTCTCCTCATATTGGAAGGTATGTATATAGTCATATGTCTCCAAGTCATGCCTTTCTTCCTGGCCATACATATCTAAATGTCTCTTGTGTTCAATAACTATGCAAGGCTCCTCTACCACATCCTAAATTCCACTGAAATCCTCATGTGTCGTGGCTAGCATATGTGACTGAGAAGATGAGGAATGTTTAACGCTTAACTCCATAGGAGGCTCATCATCCCCCACGTGTGACTTCCTAGAAGTCATGTCAACACCCAAAGGTAGGTCACCCAACATACAAATCTCATCATGCCTAGGTGATAACACATATGAACCTCAAAAGCACCCTGGTCATCACTTTGTCCATCAGATGCATGGGTGTCACTGGCCTCATGGGACTTCTCTAATGAAGCATCTAAGGTCGCCTCCTCATGCCCAACAAAATGGTGAAATTGAGGTGTTGTCCTCTCCATATCAATCTCCTCAACCTGTCCCACATGTGTACTAACCTCATAAGATAGATCTATTAATGATGCATCCCTTGTTGCCAATCTGTCATCCTCATCACATGCATCCTCTTCATCATCATTTTCATATTGCACCTCGACATAATTCACTTTCCCCTTTCCCCTGCATCTGTGATATGGCTTCCAAGGCTCCTTGCAATGGTAGTAAAGTTCCTTGCCCTTTGTTTATATTGATATATGAGGCTCTAATATCCTTATTTTCTCTTCACTTTGTTGCTTGTCTAAAAACTTGGGTATAACCCTCCCATTGGGGAAGGCTCTTCCATACATCCTTCTATCTGTGATCAAACCTCTATAATATTCCTTTGGTCTTCCCTTGTATTTGATGTTGCAATACTCATCCAAGGTGACCAGTCTCCATAATCCTACATTCTGAGAGTTATACTCTCTTTCTATGGCCTCAAATTCACGCTCCAACAATATATCACAAAATCATATGATGGCTAAGGAATTCACTCCGATACCATTGTAATGTTCCCAAGTGGGTTTGCTTAGAACATTTGAAATTTTGTGTTTTTTGGTTGTAGTATTTTATCAAACAGTTTGTTGTATTTTCCTTCTCAATTGTGCTAGGATGGTTTTATAGAGTTTTGTAGTACATAAATGATAGGAATATAATAAAAAAATGAATACATAACAATATGCAATAGAAATAACACAAGAAATAGCCACAGATACCTCACATATTTATTTTATTTAAGTATATATTTGATCTCATTACAAGAGATGGATAGATCTGGAATAGAGATGGGAGAATAATGTGAAGTGGAAGAGAATAGCTCAAGCTTCAACAACAAAGAGATATCTAGGATTCTATTAGCCTCCTATAGTTGCATGTAAAAGATCCACTGAACCCATAATGTATCCTTACTTCAAACTGATGAATAACCAAGAAGAGTTGTGCCCTCCCTGGCTGGTGCGCACCCTAGTGTTCTGGATTTGATATTTTTGGTGTCCAATCCTCACAAGAATGGTTGCAATCCTATATATATGAATAAGATATTTTCATGGGAAGAGATCTCTTGATATTTTCTGCAAATATGGACCCTCCAACTCAATATCGTCAAACACATATGTGCCCTCCTTCATAAAACTCGCACAATTGGGAGAATCAATGGATATGGCATGAAATCATCCACAAAATGATGTGAAAAGGTGCCTTGGTGATATCTAACACTTCTGAAGTGAAATCTCTTCTAGATCCAAGGTACTCAAGCCCCCAAAAACTCTTCTCTCATGGACAGTGTGCCCTAATTCTTTAGAAAAACCCCAAACATGTGCTTTTCTTCCACATTATGCTTATGAATCTGATCTGAAACTTAAATAGAATGGTGAGGGTGGAATCTTTCACCACCATGTCCAAGCTTGGATCAGGAAAGGTGGAATATTTCACCACTGTCCGGATCTCTAGGGTTTATTTAGTCAAAACCATCAAGTATCTTGATCTCTTTAGCCAAGAAGCCAGACATCAAAACTCAATCAACATCATGAGAGAATATGAGCCCCTATATCTCTTTTATACCCCGTTTCACCTTTTCCCTTCAACTGACTTTTAATTCATCTTTAATATTTTCTTATAAAATCACTTTATTAATTTAATGTACCTTTTTACTCCAAAAAGTGATTAATTCACCCCTATGACTTCTCCAACCAGTGAAAGTCACTTTTCTTCATCCTATCCTGTAGATATTTTCACCCCAGTTCCAACGAGCTATTACACTAAGGTGTTTCTCCAAGAAATAAGCCCCAAATAGCTCCTTCAGTGTAATTAATTTAAATATGCCCAATAATAACCTCGTTTTACGGGAATCGTCGGAATGAAACAGAACCAAGGAAAAGTTGTGTGGAATGGATCTTGATGATAAAATATGATGAATAATGTAATTTGGGCCCCATAAAACTGCTCAAAATTGCTTGAGCTCACTATCACCCTTAATTGGCTACTCCAGCAAGCATCCCACACTGCAATGTAAGGGAATCCAAAAATGGGAACATTACACCTCTGAATGTATAGGTTATCATATAATTATGTTGAATCAAGTTTCAACCACTATGCCTAAACCTTAAATATATGTTTTACAATAGTGTTATAATTTATGTGTTTATTTTATTTGAATTTTGAGGCAAAAGAAGAGAATAATCCTACATCTCATTATTTTGGAAATTTTATTGAAAATTAAAAAAAAAGGCCATGCACATTTATAAAAAAATAAGTAGATCCAATAAATTTGTAGGTGAATGCACTTAAAATTTTGAAATGCAAACCTATAATGCATTGTAATATAAAACTAGATAAAACTATTTTGGATTGGAGAGGACATATTTTGTTGTCAAAAACATAAAAATAAAATAATAATAATAATTCATTTTAGTGTTAAAATAATACATCATATGGAAAATATGGAAGGAGTGAAACAAACGCATCTTCCACTCCAAGGACTCCTTTGCAGAGTCAACATGGGACAGAGCTGCCACACTCATCAAAGAAACAATCAAAAGTAAGCGTTGGCAACCTAGGGACAAGGAATGTAACCGGGAGGAGTCACTCGCCCTCCAAAATTGGCAACTCAAATTAAATGACTCAGTGGTAATCAGAGCTCCCAAGAATCGATTCCCCAACCCAACCACCTCGACCCTCCCACCAATTGGATTCATAAAAATTAACTTTGATGGAGCTTCAAAAGGCAATCCCAGACGCGCAAGCTATGGAGCTGTGATCAGGAGCTCCAAAGGGGAAATTTTAACTTTGACAGCAGGGTATTTGGGAGAGACCACAAACAATGTAGCAGAATTAACTGGCCTACTACAAGGCCTTCGACATGCAGTAACCCTACCCAGCCACAAAATCATTCTGGAGGGGGACTCACAAATCGTCATCCAGCTAATCACCAAGATCCTGCATGGGGGAAATCCACACAAAATCTCTCCCAGCTAGCGTCTAGTAGGATTGCTCAAGGACTTTGAGGGCATACTCAGGAACAAAATCAGTATCATCCCTTCCCATGTTAAGAGGGAGACAAATGGAGTGGTTGATTACCTGGAAAATGAAGGAGTACAAAGGGAAACTGAACAAATGATCTGGGACGCTAGAAACACTGAAGCCTCAGATCTATCCAAACATTGCCAATTCCTAGCCAGCAAGGATTTCCCACCCCCGGATGGGGTGCCATGTGGAAAGGAAGAGGCACATGGAGGCGTGCAGGGAGAGGCCATTTATGGTGGCTCTCACCTCACACCATAGTTATTTATGAAGGTTCTCACCTCCGTCGGCCTCCATTTATTGATGGGGCCTCCCACGAGCGAGCACAGGCCGACCAACCAGAGCATTAAGCTCTCGGATTTAATGGTTGCAGCCATAATTTATGCCATTAACTGCCTCATCGGAACTCTTAGAGTGCATTCGAATCTTGCCGAGCAGAGCAGGAACAACAGTGCAGGCAACACCCTGGCATTGATCCTCACTTTCACCATGCCGTGAGCGAGGGGGAGACCTCGCAGGGGAGTCGGATGGTATGCGGCTGACTCCAGGAGGAAACGACACAAGAAATTTGAACGGGCTCTTCTCCTGGCCAAGAGAAGGCGATGTCGGGTGACCATAGTAATGATCTCGCCCCCTAGAACCTTCGTCGAAGAGATCCCAAACATGGAGCTCCCACCGGACTTTTCGAAGAGTAGAATGTTTATCGTTCCAGATAATTGGAACCCCCGATGTGTATTGGAGAAGCAGCGGCACCGCCCCACTCGAGAGACACTTCAGGTCCCAGCGACGCTCCTAATGAAGAGCTCACCACTTGCTTGGTCGAGGAGGAGCTGATGGAAAGCACCACCGACTCGCAGCCACAAAGGAAGAAGTAGGGTCGCCAGGAAATGGATGCCAAGCCAAAGTCGTCGCCCTTGACACCACTCCTTCACCCGGAGCACCTAAATCTGATATTTGAGGTCTGAAGCCTGGTGGATGATCAAATTTTCAGAGCCGTCCACGTTAGCCAGCGCTTGGACATGCTTTACACAGCCTAATCTAGTGCCACACCTCGATGACAATGTCCAACCTGTGCTCAACCCTATGTCATTCCAACCAGCAGCGGAAAGGCGAAGGACGACTGCGAGGACTCCGGGGAATAGGTTCTTCTGTTTTGCATGATTTCCAACTCTATTTCTTTGTTGTTTACCAGAGCGGTAGCTCTTCAATTGTTAGCATGGTTAGCGTTAGTATAGACCTTACTAAACTACTATTGATAATGGACATGCACCCTGGTTTCCTTCGGGCAGGGTGGCGCAACGAACTCTTTGATTTTGCATGCTACTGTGGGCAGGCCATCTGTCTTGGTTTCCTACATAGGCAGGACAGCTGACACCTGCATGTCATATGTATTCTTTTTTTGAAGCTATAATATAATAGGACTTGCCTTTTACTTAAAAAAAAAAAAAATAATACATCATTTTTTTCCATGCTTTCAAAGCAACAAGCAAGGAGTAATTATCTCAAATTTCTCAATGTAACAAACACATTATAAGATAGTGTTTTGACATTTTCATTTATATTTTGAAGATTGATACATAAACAAAAATACATATTTTTAGTAATCATTTAACAAGTGAAAATAATAGTTTTCCACATTTCAAATCCAGAAGGGTAGGATATGTATATCTCCAAATCTAAAAAGAGTAGGATATATATACCTCCATAAATTTTAACACAAATCACTAAACTGAGAAAATTAATAAATACAAAATAGTTATAAATATTAATAATCATAAAAATCAAAATTTTATTTTTTATTATTATTTATTATTATTTATCTAACACAAATTATATTCAAATTTACAAAATTCATAAACATTTTAAAAATATATTTCAAATTTACAAAATTTATGAACATTTTAACCTTGCATATTTTAACATCGTACCTTTTCACTAATATTTGCATCATAGTGGCCATCTCTAGTTTAAATTTTATTGGCATTGTTTCATGATATTATTATCGAAGGAAGAGATATGGTTATTACTCCCTGCCAAAGGTGTAGAGGGACTATAGAAATCGATGATTCGTTGACTTCATATTAATATGTCCTTTGACTATAAATTTTCGCATCATTTCTATTGTTCGTACTATAGAACTAAAAACATTATTTTTTATATAGTAAAAAAAAAAGTTATATGTCATCATCTCATTGGAGAATAGATTCGAAGTCTTATTGCTAGCTTCGCAATTCCCAATGTTTTAATTCAGGTTTTAATCCAAGATCAACACACATATATTTTCTAATACATTTCTCGAAGGTGGATTAGTGCTAGCATTAGTTTGAATGTTTGTCTTAGCATTTTCTGCTAGCTAAATTTATCCTAAGTTTCATTAATTATAAATATTTGTATGGTTTTTGTACTATTGTTATTATTTTTATTATTATTAAGTACTTAACGTACGTAAACAAGTCTACCATGCACATTCTTTCTTAAATGTTTACATAGCGCGAGGCCCTGGGATGGTTCTAATAGCCTTAAATGTTTACCTAACATGCCTCACAGCCTTAAATGTTTACTTAAGATGCATGTTATTATACATTTCCCTCCGATTTTTGGATACAATATTGTCTGTAGTGAATTTGGGCAGTTAGACATGTTCTTTCACTTTGCAGGAATGAGATCCTATGCCCTTCTTTGCTTCAACTTTGCAAGGTTGTTTTCCTACATCCGCAGTTGGACCTGTTGTTTTGTATCACAAGATGCAACAACTATCGTCCCACAAAAATGTGAGAATGTCGTTGGCGGTAGAACATAGGATTTTATCTGCTTCATACACTATGGAAAATATAGTTTCATAGGAAAATTGGACACTAATGGAATGTATATTTCTGGTAAGTCCAATGTCTCCAACCCTGATGCCTTTAACACGACTGTTGAGAAGCTCTTAGCCAATTTTTCAACTAAAACAGTGTCTGGTGGCTATGGATAGATGATGAATTGGGGAAGATTTTGGTGAAGGTGACCATTGCTAGAGGTGGAGTGCTGTCGAACATTCATCAAGTTCTTCTCCCGAAGAAGACTGTCGAGAAAGTGGAGAAGGGTTCTGCACCAAAATCCCCCAAGTCGAATTAAAAAAGTTATTCATTCTTGGGCTTCTTCAGGTTGTTCAAATACAATAAATGGTGTCTTATTAACACCACCTCTTCTTTTGGAGTTGTTTTGGTTAACCACCAGAAGGGATATTATTTGTTCAGAATGAGGGTTTGGTGGAGATTAATCTATTATTTCTTAATTATAGTTGAGAATGAGAGTTTGGTGGAGATTAATCTATTTGTCACTAATTTAGGTAAGCTAAAGACATGATATGTACATCAAAGTGTGGCATGAACGTGTGGAAGTATGGTGGACTGATTTATTTCCATTTTTAAAAGTAAGCATGTTATATGAATGTAATAGTATTTAAAGAAGTATTGTAAATTCCCTACCTTGGTTTTTATTAGGGCATATTTTTTAATCAAGTTTACTTCAACTGAAATTTAGGAAATTACTGACTGAAATTGCAAATTTGAAATTATTGTAATTGCATATTTGAGTTGTTGGGTGTGTATAATCTTGGTGTGAAACAATTTTTTCAAGGTGTATAATCTTGGTGCCTCAGAAATTTAGAAATTTTGCATGGTGTATAATTTTAGTGTTTCAAAAATTTAAATTTTTTTAGGTGTTGTTTCAGAACTTGTTTCATAAATTCAGAAATTTTTTCAAAGTGTATAATCTTGGTGTCTCAAAAATTTAGAAATTTTTCATGGTGTATAATCTTAGTGTTTCAAAAATTTAAAAGTTTCAGGTGTTGGTGTTTCAGAAATTATTTCAAAAATTTTAAAAGTTTTTTAGGTGTTGTTTTAGAAATTATTTCATAAATCCAAAAATGTTTTCAAGGTGTATAATCTCGATGTCTCAGAAATTTAAAATTTTTCATGGTGTATAAACTTAGTGTTTCCATGTATAATCTTGGTGCCTCAGAAATTCGGAAAATTTTCATGGTGTATAATCTTAGTGTTTCAAAAATTTAAAAGTTTCAGGTGTTCGTGTTTTAGAAATTATTTCATAAATTCGGAATTTTTTTCATAAATTTGGAATTTTTTTCAGAAATTTAGAAATTCTGTCAAGGTGTATAATCTTAGTGTCTGAGAAATTTATAAATTTTTCATGGTGTATAAACTGAGTGTTTCAAAAATTTAAATTTTTTTCAAGTGTTAGAATACACTAATGCATTCACAAATGTGATTGAAAAAAGGAAAATTATGATTTCATGAAGAATTGTAGAATTGATTTATTGGATTTTGGTGAAAAGGCTAAAAATTAAGATGTTTAGATTTTGAGAATAATATAAATTTTAACTTAGATTTAAAAGTAATCATAAAATAGTTTTTTATTTTTAAAAGTAATCATGAATAGTTATATCATCTAAGACTAATATAAATTTTAAGTTAGATTTAAAAGTAATCAGTAATTATGAAATAGTTTTTATTATTTTTAAAAGTAATCATGAATAGTGAATAGTTATATCATCTGAGACTAATATAAATTTTAAGTTAGATTTAAAAGTAATCAATAATCATGAAATAGTTTTTATTTTTAAAAGTTATCATGAATAGTTATATCATCTGAGACTAATATAAATTTTGTAAATTTTAAGTTACATTTATAGTGTCATCATCTATTGTTGATCATTTTCGGCATGTGAATAAGGAGTTTAAGTGCAAAATAAAATTTTACCAGGCTGTGAAAGCAATCTCTGCAAGAATTATTAAGGCAAAGTTGAATGAATCACCAGAGAATAAAAAATTGGAAGAATTTGAAGGGGAAATGGAGATACGTACAAGGATTGAATCAGACGCCTAATTCTCCTTCTATGAACTTGTTTTTACGATCCAACAATATCCACCTCAACCTTCTCACACCCCACCACAAAATTTCCAACCATTTTCACCGACATACCACAAAATTGCCAACCATTTTCACCAACATACCTTCTATTGTTTAAATGTTACTCTGAAATTTTTAGAATAATAAACAATAACCTCGATGCAAAGAAGATTAATGCACCATTAATTATTAATTATTGGGGTTGATTCTACTTGTATTCTTCTGATGGAGATTAGAATTGTGTACATTTAGATACGGTTTTGTCTGTTGATTAGTTCACTTAATATCACATAATTGTGTGAGATAACTGACGTTAATACTGTTACTTGCACTATCATTAATCTTGTGAGAATTCTAGTATTGATCAGAAAATAAAGAGAAGATTTTAGAATTGATACTTGATCACTTATGACATTAAGCTCCATCTTTGATCCATGTTAGTGTGAACGCGTCCTTGAAAATAGTTTTTTTCGAAGTGTTGTGGAACAAACATTCGAAGTTGGGATTTCTACTATATAACAATATATTTAAAATATTTATTTTAAAATGAAGGAACAAGTTAAATTTAATGATAATCATATAAGCGCAATTTTGAGCCTGCCAGCCCGGGAGTCTGCCTATCAATTTGTATATCGCATAACTTCGGGTATTGTTTGGAGGACACAGAACAATAGAAGCACAATTTTGAGCCTGCTAGCCCGAGAACCTATGATCCAAAAAGTGGCTAAGTATGGAATGAGGAAGTCATCGATTAGACTCGTGATACAGAATCATGACTATAAATGTGAAACTGTGAGTCTGCCAACCCGCGCACCTAGAAATTTTCGGAAAAACGAATAATAATAAACACAAATATGTGATTGATATTATTTTTTATATAATCGATTAGATACTCCCACCTAACATTAGTTTTATATTATGGAATAATTAATTGAAAACATTTTTCAGAGTAATGAATCTTTCACATGATGTATTGGTAATATTATATTTTAATGTAATATATTAAATTAAGTTTAGTCATTAGACTAAAAGTTACAAAATCTTCAGTCCAACTTTGTTTGACATTGTATTGATTAAATTTGAGAGTAAAACCAATAACAAAATGCCTATCCTTTCAGAAGTTGAAGTTGAATATTTTATGTTTATAATTAAGATATTTAATTATGGTTTTAGAGTTTTAAGTTTCAGTATGGAGAACAAGGTAAAGATTCTTGATTCTATAAAACATTTTTAGGTTGTTTCAATTTAATCAAATTTTCATTAAAAATATTATAACTAAAATTTCATAACTAAATATAATTACTATAATAACTCTTATAAGATAATACTTCCCTGGCAAGATTTATCAGGAGAATCTTATAAAATGTTTTCACTCCTAATTAAGATATGGAATTCAGAGACTTTGCATCTGCCAAAGGATTGTTAAAATTGTTCGCTCCTTAAAAAATTTAGTTAAACATTTTACAATTCAATTATGAAAATATTAAAAAACACAATTATATTAAATTTTATATTCTTGTAAAATTAAGACAAATTTTATAATAATGAAATTATTAATAAACAAAAGTACTGTAAAAAAATTATTCATTTTAATTTGAATAATTAAAATTATTTTAAAAAAAATACATGTTTAAAATTAAAATAAATATCTAGATTTTATTAAAATATTTATGAAAGATAATGGTTATATGGAATTTTGAGACCATAAAGTTTAAATTTCGTTAAAGTTTATATCCCACCAACTCGGGAGTCTGCATGTGTCAATTTGTATATTGCGGAACTTCGGGTGTTGTTTAGAGGACATGGAACAATAGACATGCAATTTTGATGTAACATCCCGCTGTTGCGTGCATTGAGCAAACTTATTCTTTGAGGACACTTGCTTGCAAGTGATCCGGATTATTATACTATGGGGCATTTGATTATGACTATGATGCGTTATGGATTGATGACATGTTATTGTGTTGTATTGACATAGATAGGTGTTATTGACTAGGTTTTCCTGAGTGTGCAATATTTTGGACCTCAAGGATGCAGAGGCATCAATGAAACCCCTTGGACTCCAGACCGAGTTAGGGAGTGGACAATTGGGGTTTGATTGTTGTATATATGATGTTTTTGCATCTGATTAGATGATATGATTATGGACATTATTTCTAACATGATTCGTTGATGATGCAGGCTGACGATAGCTTGCCGACTAGACTCACTTGTGGAGTAGAGGGGTCACGCATGATTGCCAGAGACGTTGAGGGAGAGGTGTGGACAACAACCCTGCCATAGGCTAATATAAATCTTGTTGTGGCTCGAACTATAGGTTAATGACTACCTAGTTCGAGAAGACCCACGATGCCATGAGGGTTGACTGCGACAGTCATTCAGGATGATTCTAAGGGGTGTGCAATCAGGTAGGGGCCTTATTCCTTAGAGGCCCTTAGTTTCGCACAAGATTAGCTGGCGGAGTATTGACTCCAAGGGTTTTTTATGTCTACCAAGTCAATCAAGAGGTGACTGGCACCCTTGGAGCATGTAGTGCATCCTGAAGGGCAGGTCACGCAAGAAAAATGGAAAGAGGCGAGTGGCACCCTTGGAGCACATAGTGCGTCCAGAAGGGCACGTCACGCAAGGGAAACTTAATGAGGCGAGTGGCACCTTTGGAGCACCTAGTGCATCCTGAAGGGCATGTCGCGTTGTTAAATAATAAATGAATAAACCACTATGGCCTTACAATGAAGAATGTGATGAGAAAGATTTAAAACAATGTTCCTAATAAAATGTCTCCCAACCTAGGAAAATAAACTCTAGGTCTAAGTGATACTTGTGATAAAAATAAATATATATATTTAGATAAAAATAAAATTAAAATAATAATAATAATGATGATAATCATCATTAATCATGTGACGAGAAGGGGGTAAGCAATTCAATTAATTTATAAAAATCTTTTGGGGGATAAAATTTAAGAAGGGGCAAAAGGGGAAATAATTGTTTTGTTACATATGCTAATTAAAAAGGAAAAGGGGAAAAAAGTAATTTTCTACACATGTCAATCTGAGTTTTAAATGAAAAGGGAAAGAGGGAAATTTAAAAGAATTAGGAAACTAGGAAAAAGTGGGAAACATAAAAAGAAGGGGGAAACACAAGGAAAAAGTAGAAAGACTAACTTAGTAAGGGATCTAGCATTTAAGAACTTTCTAAATTAAAATCAACTAGTTAATTAGTAAGGGGGAAAGTCATTAAAATGTGTAAGGGAATATGGGGACAACTAGGAGCGATTTTAGGAATGCTTTTAGGTGGGTGAGGGAAATAGAAGTAATTAATTAATTAATGAAATTAATTTATGGTGCAATGAAGGGAATGGGTGACACATGTACGAGGAGGATTTTTATGAATTAAATTATTGAAAAATAAATTAACTGGGATTTTGGGAAACTAAAGGACCTAGAAATTATATATAATGGAGGGAGGAGGAGGAGGATGGATCTGTTTTGTTATGCATAACGTTACGCTGCAGAAATTTAGACTTGACTGACTTAGCTTGTGGGAGTTGGGATACCCAACTTGGTGAGGAGTGGTAGCTCGGCCTTGCGAGGTGAGCTGGGAGCTATTTGTTCTCTAGTTAGTGTGCGTGGCCCCTTTGTGGCTCGGGGGGATAATGGGGAAGAAGAGTACCCCTAGCATTGGCTAGGAGGTACCGGTGAAGTATCATCCATCGACAAGCGAGAGTTGCATGGAGCGCACGAGACAATGACTCGGAGCAGGGCACTTGGGCTATGGTATGCTTCCTTTATTTATGCATGGTAGATTATTATTATACTTTATACTTTTATTCTGTACTTTTATTTGGGTAAAGAAAATGTTGACTTAGCATTTCAACCGAGAACTTAATTTTCCCCTTAAGCCTTAAGCTCGCTATTTAACTTGATTCCCTTGGCTTTCGATCCCTAAATGTTGTGAGTGTCCGATTGGATTTATCAATTTGTTGTGATGGGTTGTGCTTTACATCGTTGAAATCCCTAGTTCGTCAGTCCACGCCTGAGCAGTCGGTCAGGAGCTGAATCAACGATCATCACTTTGGTGCACAACGACCAATAGATTCTAATGCTCTACTTTTCTATGCGTGGATGATGAGCAAAGGATGTGTTGGCCCCATTGTCTAACCCTGTTGGTTGTCCCTGGTTGAGTGAATGTATTGCGCCTTGCTGCGTTGATTACCTCTGTGGTGGTTTTTCTTACCGCAACAAACCCCTTACGATCCTCTACATTGATCCATGCGTTTAATACCCTTCCTAGCAATTACTTAAGGCTGATTTTATAATGCTTCTCCTAACGATTTATTGTGTGTTTTTCCTTACTTTTTGTTTTCCATTACTCTACGATTTTACTCTACGTTTCCTTTGATTCAATAGCATTTACTCTAAGAAATTTTTATTGTGTTAAACCTCTACTCTTCTGGACTGTTGACGAAATTCACCCATGCAATTTAACCAACTGCTATTAACTTTACCCACAAATTTACTACCCAATAGAATTTTAATGTTATATAAGATTTATTTATTTAGAAACGGATGTTGGTATTCAGTTACGACTGGATTATTTGACAGCACCGCACCCTCACTGGAGCACGATCGCCTCCTCTAGGACCTTCTCTTCTCTCGGCCCGAAGAGTGTCAAAAGCTCTTCTATCTCCCTATCGGAAGATCTGTACCCACAGTTCCTTCGTGCGATTTCCCCTTCGTTTACTTGTCAGGAAAATCGAAACTCGTAGCTTCGCGAGCTCACGGTCTATCTCAGGGTTCTCGAACCCCCGAGACCCGAGATGTCAGTCAACGCTGACCTTCTTCCACCTATCAGAACTTTGTCTTAGTCGCGACTTCGCGATTCATGATACCAACCACTCGGAATTCCAAACCCCGATACCCGATGCACTGAAATGCTGAGACCCGCCATCTCACTTCCTCGTGACTCGCTACTCGCGCAACCAAACGACTTCTTCTTTGACTCCCGATACCCGAGATGCCGATACGTCGATATCTCGCATCACCTGTCACATCACCTTGCCATGGCCCACACTGTCCATGCAGTCGTCAGGACTTCTCTTCTCGCACTATCGCGACTCCCGCTGCCTAATCTTCCGCTCTCTTCTCACGATGGCCCGATAGCCGATCTACGAGTAGAACCTATGCTCCTCGTAATCCCGACCGATGGCTCCTATTCCTCCGAGCTTCGAACATTCCTCCACACCTGCACTGTAACCTCCTTCAATCTCGAGAGATCCAACGATCCACGAAAACTCGTGGATTCCCCACGAAGAATACTGACCGTCCACTTGTCTCCTTGTGCAATCCACAAACAAGAAATGTCTTTCCCCGAGACAGATTCGCCAACCTGCATCTCTCCGTTCAACCTGCTCATGCAACTTGGTTTTGCTGCCCTTCAAAAAATTTGAAGGCCTATCTCTCCTGAGCTTCATGACTTCGATTCCCTCAGAATAAGCTCTTGCATGCACTCTTTGTGGAAAATCTTCAAACATGATTAAGTGATGAATCGTTCGATCCTGCGCACTCCTGCAGCAGAAATCCTTCAATCTCTTTCCTCAGAATCACAACTCTGATTCTTCATCTAGCCTGTGCACGCCTTGCACGGCTCCGGTGCCAAATCTGCACTTCTTGGAACTTAGAACAAAAGTTCTCTCTTCTTGAACCCTTCTGTCAATGCACTCCTTGCGGACAATTCGACTGCACTCCTTGCAGGAATTCTCTGGTTCAAGATAGAGAAACAATTGAAACTAACTCCTCGTTCTCACAGACTTCAAATTAACCATGAAATCACATACACAGCATATAAAAGCAAATGTATGAAAAGAAGCAAACATTCATGATCATAATATCAACAATACACAGAGAATAACACAACCATGGAATTGAATCAAAGATTTTCTATTAATTCAATATCTGTACATGGAGGTTCTTCATACCCTTCTCTGCTGCTCTTCTCTTCTGCTTCATAATAATACAATGTACAAAGGAGGGTGTCTATATTTCATTTCCCTCTCGAGCTCTAAAGCTATCAAATCTAGAATTAAATATTCTATCTACTTTACATTAAATCTATTAAATGCCTCATCTACCTAAGGACGTGAGTTATCCGCTCAAGGTCCATTACAATGTACAAGTGCGCTTCATTAACTCTACACATAAATGTTGGGCGCAACAAATATCAAGGTGTTTCAAAATTTGTGCTGCCGTTGTCCAGTTGTCTTCCACTCCACGCTGGCTCACTTGATGAGTGAGCAATGCTCCTGCATCATACTCCTCAGCTTAAAAAATTTCATGGGCTCCTGTCCATGAGCTCCTGCACAGTCTGTCCATGTTTCTATATCATTGCTTCGCTCTCCCAGCTGGCATCTTCCACTGGGTGATTCCTCCACTTGACCAGATATTCAAAATATTTATTTTGCCTGGTCTTTCTGCCCACTCGTTTATCCAGTATGCATTCCATCCGTGGCTTCTCTGCTACTGGTAATTGTTTTTCCCACTGGATCACTGGTTCCTCAGTTCCAGCCTCTACTTTTTCAGCTCTGTATGGGTATAAATCCGAAACATTAAATATTGGAGATATCCCGATGCCATCCGGCAACTCAATTTCATACGCATTTTCTCCAAATTTCTTCAGGACTCTACAAGGTCCGATTTTCTTCATTTTCAATTTGTTGTATGTTCCCCTCGGGAACCTTTCCTTTCTCAAGTGCGCCAGAATCAGATCACAAACTCCAAACTAAAGTTGTCTCTGATGTTGATCTGCTCTGTGCTTATATTCCTGATTTGAGTCAATCAGTCACTGCTTCACCTTACTGTGAAGTTCTTTCATCGCCTCAGCGAACTCTTCTGCACTAGCGCTGCTAGTCGCAGTCTGTTCTGACTCCCTGAGTTTAGAAACTCCCCTCGGTTGTGTCCCATACACAATCTGAAATGGACTCTTCCTTGTGCTCCGATTCACTGAATCGTTGTACGCAAAATCTGCCTGAGGTAACACATTGTCCCAGCTGCTATGGTGCTCTGTCACCAAGCTTCTCAATAAATCTCCCAGACTCCTGTTGAAGACCTCCGTCTGTCTGTCTGTCTGTGGATGGTAAGAAGAACTGAACTCTAAGTTAGTTCCTAGCTTCTTCCATAAGGTCCTCCAAAAATGACCGATGAGTTTAGTATCCCTGTCCAAAACTATGCTTTTCGTCAATCCATGGAGTCTAACGATCTCCTTGAAAAACAAATTCGCGATGTGGGTCGCATCGCTGGTCTTCTGGCATGGAATGAATTGTGCCATCTTTGAAAACCTGTCCACCACCACAAAGATGGAATCAACCCCTCTTTGCGTCCTTGGAAAACCCAATACAAAATCCATGCTAATCGCCTCCCATGGTCTCTCTGGTATGGGCAATGGCTGATAAAACCCTGCATTCTGCTTTCTTCCTTTTGAATGCTGACAAATCTTACATCTGTCAACAAATATTTTAACATCTGCTCGCATGCCTGGCCAAAAATATGACCCGCTCAGCTTTGCGAATGTTTTGTCGTGGCCAAAATGCCCTGCCAAACTTCCACTGTGCTTTTCTTTTAACAAGTTCTCCCTCATGGAGCAATTCGGAATGCACAGTTGATTGCCTCTGAACAACAATCCCTCTTGGATCATATAATCTATCCAAGGACTCTGATCTCTGAGAACTGGATTCTCAGCTGCTTCATACGCTTCTCTGAAATCTGCATCTCCTGCATACATGTGTTTAAGATTTTCAAAACCCAAGGTTTTGACTCGAAATTCCTGCAGCAACAAACATTTCCTGCTCAAAGCATCAGCCACTTTGTTAGCAGTACCTGAAATGTGTTTAATCACAAATGTGAAATTCTACATATACTCTACCCATTTTTCATGTTTCTGGTTCAACTTCTCCTGTTGACTCACAAACTGCAATGCATGATTATCACTGTACAAAACAAATTCTTTCGGGATCAAGTAATGCCTCCACTTCTTCAATGCCTGTATGATTGCATAAAATTCTTTATCATATGTGGAGTATTTCATCTTTGCTTCATCCAGCTTCTCACGGAAATATGCCACTAGTCTGTCCTCCTAGCTCAAGACCGCTCCTATGGCAAAGCCACTTGCATCACATTTCACCTGAAATGTTTTCTGAAAATCCGACAACACCAACACTGGTTGCTTGGTGATCTTTCGCTTCAACAGATTGAAGCTCTTCTCCACCTCTGCCGTCCAATGAAAATTCTTATGCCGCTTCTTCACAGTGTCCATCATCGTTGTGCTAATTCCACTGAAATTCCTGATGAACTTTCGGTAGAAACTAGCCAAACCATGGAAACTTCTCACCTCAAAAACATTTCTGGGTGATGGCCAATTCTTGATCACTTCGACCTTACTCGAATCCATCTTCAACTCATTCGTCGATATGACAAAACCCAAGTAAATGAGCTCTGTCTTCATAAATGAGGACTTTTTCATATTGATCAACAACTTCTCCTGTTGTAGCTTCCTCATCATAATAGCCAAATGCTTCAGATGTTCAGCCTTCGTCTTGCTGAAAATCAGTATATCATCCAGATATACGATGACAAGCTTTCATATGAATTCCCTCAGGACTTCATTCATCAGCCTCATGAATGTGCTCGGCGCGTTTGTCAAGCCAAACGGCATGACCAACCATTCGTATAAACCTTTGTTCGTCTTGAATGTTGTCTTCCATTCATCACCTTCCCTCATGCGAATCGGATGATATCCGCTCTTCAGATCAATATTTGAAAAATAATTTGCCCCACTCAGGCAATCCATCAGATCATCCATTCTCGGCAGTGGAAATCTGTACCTGATGGTAATTTTATTTATCGCTCTTGAATTGGTACACATTCTCCAGCCTCCATCCTTTTTTGGACTTAACACTGTTGGAACAGCACACGTATTTAGGATTTCTCTGACCAATCCTTTGTCCAATAAGTCTTGGACCTGATTCTTTACCTCCTCATTTTCCTACGGTGTCAATCTGTATGCTTCTTTGTTTGGAAAACTCGCTCCTGGTATGAGGTCTATGTGGTGACTCACACTTCTCATTGGTGGAAATGAATGAGGTAACTCGTCTACGATGATGTCAGCGAACTCTCCCAGCAGTTCCTGAATCTCTTCTGGTAAATCATCCACTCTTGTGCTAGTCAGAACAATCCTCGGCTTTCTGACAACAAAGAATTGTGGATCTTCTTTCTTCTCCATTTATGTGAGAAGCTCCTTCCCACTCATGAGAAGTATTGTGTTGCTTACTTCCGGCTTCACCTCCTTATCCTTTATCGGAAGCAACCTGTGTGTTCTCCCATCCTTCTCTAAAGTATATGTGTTCATTCTCCCATCATGAACCACATTTTTGTCATATTGCCATGGTCTACCCAGCAATAAATGACATACATCCATGGGAATAACATCACACAAAATCTTATCATTATATCCTCCAATCTTAAATCCAACTAAACATTGTTTAGTGAGACTCACCCGATGTCCCTTCTGTAGCCATGAAACTTTATATGGACTCGGGTGATCATTTGTCTCCAGCTCCAGTTTCTCCACCATCTCGGTCGAAACGAGATTATCTATGCTACCACTATCCACAATGACCTTGCATTTTCTGTCCTTGGTCTTGCATGCGGTTCTAAACAGTCGACTTCTCTGAGCTGTATCCTCCACCTCCTTCTCAGGTGTCAAAAGGACTTTATGCATCCCAAGCGATCTTCCGCTTTCTGCATCTTCGAACTCAGCATCATGCCTCTACACTTCAGTGATGTGAGCTTCTCCGATGTCTTTCCTTTTCTCTGGACACTCGAATGAATTGTGCCCATTCTTCCCACATGTAAAACATGTGATAACTCCTCCTCTTCCCCTACCTCAACCTCTAGTATGAGGAAGAGTGTTTGCATCAGCATAATCACCTCGCTGATCAATCTTTTTCCCTCTCAGCTCAACATATGGCTGCCTCTGTGAGGTTCCGCCTCTCTCAACCTTATCCTGAGGTTTCTTCCATTCCTCTTTGGGCTTCTGGAATTTCTCCTCGGAAACTGCTTTGCCTCTGGGCTAGCTTCTACCTCGCCCTCACTGACCTTGCTTACAGCTCAGCTTCTCCTCGGCTTTCAGAGACATCTGGTAAGAATCTTCCACCGTCCTGAGGATAACCATGCTTAACTCATCCTGAATGTCATATCTCAGACCATTCAGATATCTGGCAACCTTCTCATCATCACTCTCTCGATGACCTGCTCTGATGTTGAGCTTGTAAAATTCTTCAGTGTACTCCTTCACCGTCATCAACTTCTATTTCAGGTTCTGCATTTGCCTGAACAGAGTGATTTGATAATCCCTTGGGATGAACTTCGCCTTCATCTTCACGATCATTCGATTCCAGCTTTTGATCTTCTTCTTTCCTTTGCAGCGTCTGTCAGCTTGTAGCTCATCCCACCATAATGTTGCGTGTCCTTTCAAGCGTGTAACTGCGTGCTTGAATTTCTTATCTTCTTCCACCTCTTCATAATCAAAGTACGTGTCAAGAGCTCGGATCCATTCCAATAACTCTTCTGCATCCAGATTCCCTTCATAGACTGGAATGTCCACTTTCGCCTTCGCGCCCATCCTGGCGATGGCTTTGATCAACCGCTCGGTTGATGCATCTTCTGTTGTGGCCTCTTCTTCATGTCCATCTTCCTCTTCAACCTTGGAATCGCTAAGATCCCCAGCACCAACTCCGCGTCTTTGTGCTGTCTCCATCTCCTCGAGCCTTGCTCGGAGATCTCTCATCTGCCGCTCCATTTCTGGATTTCCTGTTGGCCTACCTCTTCTTCTCACCTCCCTGTCTTCTGGGTCTGGTGATTGTCTTTCTCTTCTGGGTGGCATGGTGTATTTACTCCTTCTTCACTGCTTCAGAAAGCAAAGAACTTCCCACTCTGATACCACTCTGGTGGCACCACACCCTCACCGGAGCACAATCGCCTCCTTCAGGACCTTCTCTTCTCTCGGCCCGAAGAGCATCAAAATCTCTTCTATCTCCCTATCAAAAGATTTGTACCCACAGTTCCTTCGCATGATTTCCCCTTCGTTTACTTGTCAGGAAAATCGGAACTCGCAGCTTCGCGAGCTCACAGTCTATCTCTGGGTTCTCGAACCCTCGAGACCCGAGATGCCAGTCAACGTTGACCTTCTTCCGCCTATCGGAACTTTGTCTCAGTCGCGACTTCACGATTCGTGATACCAACCACTCGAAATTCCAAACCCCAATACCCGATGCACCGAAATGCTGAGACCCGCGATCTTGCTTCCTCGTGACTCGCTACTCGCACAACCAAACGACTTCTTCTTCGACTCTCGATACCCGAGATGCCGATATGCTGATATCTCGCATCACCTGTCACATCACCTTGTCGTGTCCCACACTATCCACGCAGTCGTCGGGACTTCGCTTCTCACACTATCGCAACTCCCGCTGCCTAATCTTCCGCTCTCTTCTCACGATGGCCTGATAGTCGATCTACGAGTAGAACCTACGCTCCTCGTAATCCCGACCGACGGCTCCTGTTCCTCTGAGCTTCGAAACTTCCTCTGCACCTGCATTGTAACCTCCTTCAATCTCGAGATATCCAACGATCCACGGAAACTCGTCGATTCCCCACGAAGAATACTGACTGTCCACTTCTCTCCTTGTGCAATCCTCGAACAAGAAATGTCTTTCCCCGAGACAGATTCACCAACCTGCGTTTCTCCGTTCAACCTGCTCACGCAACTTGGTTCTGCTGCCCTTCAACAACTTTGAAGGATTATCTCTCCTAAGCTTCATGACTTCGATTCCCTCAGAAGAAGCTCTTGCACGCACTCTTTGCGGCAAATATTCAAACACGATTAAGTGATGAAGCTTTCGATCCTGCGCACTCCTACAACAGAAATCCTTCAATCCCTTTCCTCAGAATCACAACTCTGAGTCTTCGTCTAGCTTGCGCATGCCTTGCACGGCTCTGGTGCCAAATCTGCACTTCTTGGAACTTAGAACAAAAGTTCTCTCTTCTTGAACCCTTCTGTCAACGCACTCCTTGCGGACAATTCGACTGCACTCCTTGCAGGAATTCTCTGGTTCAAGATAGAGAAACAATTGAAACTAACTCCTCATTCTCACAGACTTCAATTTAACCATGAAATCACATACACAACATATAAAAGCAAATGTATGACAAGAAGCAAACATTCATGAGCATAATATCAAAAATACACAGAGAATAACACAACCATGGAATTGAATCAAAGCTTTTCTATTAATTCAATATCTGTACATGGAGGTTCTTCATACCCTTCTCTGCTACTCTTCTCTTATGCTTCATAATAATACAATGTACAAAGGAGGGTGTCTATATTCTGTTTCCCTCTCAAGCTCTAAAGCTATCAAATCTAGAATTAAATATTCTATCTACTTTACATTAAATCTATTAAATGCCTCATCTACCTAAGGACGTGAGCTATCCTCTCAAGGTCCATTACAATGTACAAGTGCGCTTCATTAACTCTACACATAAATGTTGGGTGCAACAAATATCAAGGTGTTTCAAAATTTGTGCTGTCGTTGTCCAGCTGTCTTCTGCTCCATGCTGGCTCGCTTGATGAGTGAGCGATGCTCCTGCATCATTATTGCTCTCTAATTTTTGAAGGCGTTTCCATTGTCAGATATCCTTTCTCTGCATTTTTATTATTGATGCGTGTCCATTGCTGGTTTTATTGCACTGAGTTTTTCCACCACTAGTTAAGACTGCGATTTTACATTGTCATACTACAATCGTTGCTTGATTAAGACTGCATTCATTTTTGTTTTCTTGGAGATTTTTCCACTTCCTAGGATTGCATTTCGTTTGATTTGGGGGCGAATGTTTCCTGGCGAATTTATATATCTGGCATATTTTCTCCTCCATGAATTGCCTGTGCCTTATTGGATAATGGGGGCATATTAGTGGCAAGACAACGATTTATACTTTTATCATTGGTGTTATTTCCGTTTTAGTTCATAGAGCGTACCTTTCATTTTGACAGCTATTTCCTTCTTGCATTAAAAGACTCTGATTTTGCCATGGTTAAGACTGCAATCATGGATATTAAGTATGCAATCTTGCTTTATTCCTGAAGATGTTACCCCTTTAGGAATGTGTTGCATTTAATCATCACCTGTGTTGATTGTGTTTCATTAATTTTTGGTGCGTTGGTTATTTGATGCATGTCTGATTGGAGGTAATTCCTGTGTTTTATATGGTGTGTTTTCTACAATTGATAGTGAATTATATCACTTGACAGATATAAATTCATAGCTGACTGCATGCACATTTATTAGTAATATAATAGCTAGCAAATGTAAATGGATGGCATTATTACACAACAATTTTATTAGCATTCTTAGACAACCTTTAATTAACAACCTTTGAGTAGAACAACCTTTAATTGAATAGACAACCTTCATTTGATTAGACAACTTTACTTCCTTTATAGATAGTCTTTAAATTAAATTAGATTAGAATTGTGAAATTAGTTTTAGTATTGATTAAACTGGACTTGTCATTAGATTGAAATTAATGACTAATTTTTAATGTAGACTTGCCGAATTGATTTCTATTTAATGTTAATTAGATTAAAATTAATGACTAAATTGTAATGTAGACTTGCTTAATTGAATTGTATTTAATGTTAATTAGATTGAAATTAATGACTAAATTGAAATGTAGATATGCCGAAATGATTTGTATTTAATGTTAATCAGATTGTAAGTTAATGACTAAATTGTAATGTAGACTCGCCGAATTGATTTGTATTTAATGTTAATCAGATTGTAAATTTATGACTAATTTGTAATTTAGACTTGATAAAATTGATTGTATTTAATGTTGAATTAGATTATACATTAAAGACTAATTTATAATTTAGACTTGCTAAATTTAGATTGGTAATCAATGTTAAAACAAATTGTAATTATTGACTAGTTTAGACTTGATGAATGATCGAGTGGTTGGTGAATTCATGTTTTATATTTCACTTCATTCGAATGACATCATCTTGCATCTTGTCGACCGGTTGCTTGGGGTGTGGGTGTAGTATCCTTCTCAGTGGTTTCGGCTCCTAGTGCACTGGTTTTCTTGAGTCCTTGGTCCTGTTAGGTTATATTGTGCCAAGGTTATTGACGTGTCTATCACCTAGGGACGACATGACTCCTGATGAGGGGATCATGGCATGCCCTATTGGATAGCGGCGAATGATAACTTGGTCAGAGTTAGTGCCTTCCATGTGAGTGTTGTTGAATGTTGTAAGTTTGCTTTTGGCACATGGGTTGAGCGCCTTCATGCATTTGGTTCGCACGCCTTGAGGTTCTAGTCCTTGGTCATCAAGGCCATTGTGTCAGGAGGGGGAATGTTGTCCCTTAGCTTGTAGGCGTGGTCCTTTTGCGTCGAGCGGGTAGTTGTTTACCCTTGTTTCTCTACGCACGTTTTGCCCAGTTTCTCTTGTGCCAGTGCGGGGAGTCATAGTTGTCTATTGCCTAGACTGCGTGCTTGTGTTCGTCGTCAGTCGTGTGGTTCAAATGTTGTCATCTTAGCCTTCCTTCCTAAAAACCAAAAAAAATCAACTTTTATGTTGCTTGTAGTTCTAACGATGGGGTCTTCACACATGGTATCAGATCGAGTTCAACCCACGACTTGGGATCACTAGGGCTTTCATTGATATGATATTTGATTATAATGTTTCTAATTAAGTTGACTTGTATTCATGAAGGTAATCATGGTTAGAGGACATCGCGGAGGCAGACGAGGGGGTGATAGGGGAGGAGGCCCGATGCCTCCAGTAGCATCCATGCCTGAGGGGTCTAACCCCAAGGGAGACGAACAGGTTGTTGGGAAAGAGAAGATAGTGGTGGATGATGTGGTTGGGCTGATGAGGTCTTTCCAGCAGATATCTGAGCCACTGATCAGCCATTTAGACACAGAGGAGGCCAGGGCACCGACACCCCATGAGGGTCCACCACGTGCTCCGGTTGGTACTGGTAGCATTCATCATGAACTCGAGAAGGTCAAATTTCCCAAGTTCTTTGGTGCCCCGAACGACGCAGCTGTCGAGGTATGGTTGGTGAATATAGAAATGTTATTTGCAGTTCCCGAATATACCTCCAACATGAAGGTCCACATGGCGGTATTTCAATTGAAGGGGAGCACTCTGCTATGGTGGAAGACACTCCTACCGCAACTGAACATGGACGTCGAAGACATGTCATGGGAATTGTTTGAGGAACAGTTCTGAGAGAGGTACCTATGAGAGTAATTCATTGAGTGTCAGCTCAAGGAGTTCAACACCTTACGACAGGGCGGTCGTACGGTGCTTGAGTACGAGGCCCATTTTATGGAGTTTGTTCTCTATGCTCTACATCTTAATACTAAGAAACTTAAGTTCAACAGGTTTGTGTTTAGCCTTAATGGCAGTATATGTGAAAAGGTTAGGATTATGATGCCTCAAACCTTGCATGATGTCTTCAAGAAGGCCCTCATAGCAGAGGAGGAGCTTATCAGTGGGGGTCAAAGAAGGACTCCAGCAAGACCAGCAGGGCAGGTGTCTTCTAGTGTGAGGCAGCATCAGACACCAGCCAGACATATGATAGGATATTGTTTCTTCCATAGGGGATCCACTTTCACTACACCTCGGCGACCAGGGCCTCGACAACAGACACCTTATCGGGGACCACAACATCAGCAACAACGTCGACCGCAGCAGTAGAAGTTTAGGCCTATTCAACAGAACAGACCAAGATTCCAAGTTGGTGGGCCGTCATCTTCTACTTCAAGAACCAGGAGTACTAGACTGAAGAAGGAGTGTTAGATGTGTGGGGAGCCACACTACCAGTGCGACTGCCTAGTGGAGAGGACTAGAGCGTCTGGATCAGTTGGACCCACTACCGTGGGAGATTTGGGAAAGTCCCATCGAATTCATGTGGCAGTGAATAACCACCAGGCAGAGCACCAGTCAACTATGCTCAAGATGTCAGGTATCGTCGTTGACCAGACCCTTAGTATTTTGATAGATCATAGCGCTACCGAGAATTTCATTTCTGGTGCAGCATTAAAAAGGATTAAGGTAAAGGCAGTCGAACAGGATGAGTTTATCTTTGTAGATATGGCTTTGGGAGCCAAACATAAGGTTGAAGGAAATGTTACGGGTTGTACCCTTAACCTGGGAGAGTTTGTCACTAGGGCCAACCTGTAAGTCACGATATTGGGATCTTATGATGTTGTGATTGGTATGGACTGGTTGGAATCACATGAGGTGATACTCGACTGTAAGACGAAACGGTTGAGCTTGGTCAATGATGAGGAACAAAGATGTGTGATTGTAGGATGGAACTGAGGAGTTTCCCTGAGGTTCATCTCTTCCTTGCAGCTACGGAAGAGAATGCACAAGGGATGTAAGATTTATGCGATCCTTGCGTTAAACGAGAAGGGAGTAGTGGAAGGTCTAGAACACCTTCCAGTAGTGAGAGAGTTTGCAGATTCCTTTCCAGAGGAGTTACCTGGGATGTTGCCAGAGAGGGAATTGGAATTTACCATAGACTTGAAACCGGGGACTGAACCGATAACAAGAAATCCTTATCGGATGTCGATCCTAGAGTTACAAGAGTTGAGAATGCAACTGAAGGAGTTACTGGACCTAGGAATTATACATCCTAGTGTGTCCCCGTGGGGCACACCTATTATTTTCTTACAAAAGAAGGATGGATCGTGGAGGCTCTGCATTGACTACAATCAATTGAATAAGGCAACAATCAAGAATCAATATTCGTTGTTGAGGATTGATGATCTATTCGATCAGATGAAGGGGGAAACGATGTTCTCAAAGATTGATTTGCAATCAAGGTATCACCAATTATGGATCAAGGAGGATGACGTCCCTAAGACCGCCTTTAAGATGAGGTTTGGGCATTACGAGTTTACTGTTTTACCGTTTGTACTGACAAACGCCCTAGGGGTATTTATGAGTTTGATGAACGAGGTGTTGCGCGAGTACTTTGACAAGTTCTTCCAAGTATTCATTGATGATATTTTGATTTACTCTCAGACGAAGGAGGAGCATGACGAGCACTTGCGCTTGGTACTATAGTGTCTACGAGAGCACAAATTGTATGGGAAGTTATCCAAATGCTTGTTTTATCAATCGAAGATTGACTACTTAGGGCATGTCATCTTCGACAAAGGTATCGTTGTGGATCCAGCAAAGGTTGAGGCTATTATGGAATTGCTCGTGCCAATGAATGTCCCAGAAGTGTGTAGCTTCATGGTTTTAGCAGGATACTATCGACGGTTCGTTAAGGGATTTTCGAAGATAGAAAATCCGATCACGGAGTTGCAGAAGAAGAACAAGAAGTTTGTTTGGACCGAGAAATGCGCAGAAGATTTTTGGAGGCTCAGAGATCTGTTGACAACGGTACCGATACTAAAGGTCCCTAACATGGACACGAACTTCTTGGTATGCACTGATGAATCCAAGGAAGTCTTAGGCGGAGTCTTGATGCAAGACGGTCGAGTGATCACTTACATCTCAAGGAAACTGAGAAGGCATGAGGAGAACTATGCGACACATGATTTGGAGTTGTTATCCATTGTATATGCCTTGAAGGTTTGAAGACACTACCTTGTTGGACGAAAATTTGAACTAAAGATGGACCACTGTGGACTACAACACATCTTTATGCAAAGTGACCTGAACGTGCGACAACGACGTTGGTCGAAATTTCTTAGCGAGTACGATTTCGAGATTTCTTACATAAAAGGAACAATGAATCGAGTGGCAGATGCATTAAGTCGAAGACCGCGCATATTTTTGGTGTTGCCTCTTCAGACGAATATATGTGAAAAGATTCTAACTTTACATCATGAGGATGACTAGTACAAGGAGGTTGAGGATTTTATCAGACAAAACACAATGATGGTACCAAGATTTGAAGGATTTACATTTGACAACTATGGATTATTGAGTTTTAAAAATCATATTTATGTACCACCGAACGACGAGTTGAGTAGATTGATCCTAAATGAGGCTCATAGAGAAGTATACATGGCTCACTCGGGAGTCACAAATATGAGGGTGGACCTTAAACCCTTATTCTTTTGGAAAGAAATGAAGGTAGACATAGTTGTCTATAATGTCAGTACGTAAAGGCCGAACATAGAAATTCAATAGGATTACTATAGCCACACACTATTCTGAAATCAAAATGGGAGGTTATTTCGATGGATTTTATTGTTGGATTTCCACTGATGGCAAGGAGACATGACTCGATTTTCATAGTAGTCGACACTCTGACGAAGAGTGCTCATTTTATTCCTATGTCTATGACGTATCAGGCACTTGACATAGCTAGAGTTTTCATCAATGATATTGTGAGGCTGCATGGCATGACTAAGAGGATTATATCCAATCGAGGATCGATGTTTATTGGATGATTTTGGACTAGTTTCCAAGAGGCCTTGGGAACCCAACTTAACTTTAGTACTGCGTATCACCTGGATACTTACGGGTAGACCGACCAAACTAACAAGACCTTGGAGGACATGTTGCGCATGTACGTGATGGACCAACAAAAGCATTAGGAAGAATTCTTGCCACTGGTGGAATTCACTTCTAACAACAGTTACCAAAGCACCATTAAGATGGCGCCTTTCGAGTTTCTTTATGGGCGACTGAGTCGAACGTCTTTGACTTGGGATCGACTTGAGGATAGGGTCCTGGTGGGACCAGAAGAGATCCAAGAAATGGAAGATCAAATGCAAACAATAAGACAAAGGATTAAAGAAGTGCAGGATCAGCATAAGAGTTATGTCGATGTGTATCGTGTCGACCATAGTTACGAATTTGGCAATCGAATCTTCTTATGGGTAAAACCGCATAAGATTTCGATCAAGTTTGGAAAGGGAGCTAAACTCTCTCCTAGGTTCATGGGACCTTTCAAGATTGTGGAGAGGAAGGGGCCCATGGCATATTGACTAGCCTTGCCTAATTTTTTGAGGCATATGAACGATGTGTTTTTATTACCCATGATTTTGGTCATCATGATGATCTATTGATGATGGTGTACTCAGGCTCTTCATAGGAACTTTTTCCTGAGAAAAGTTACTTTCTTATCTTTCCAGAAATATCATTTTTGAAGGAGGTTCGTAGGCAGCTAGTATATTTTCCTGTGAGAATGCATGATTCTCGCGGGCTGCATTAAGCCAGGGTGCGAGAAGTTCGCACTGTAATGAACTGCTAGGGTGCGAACTCTTTCTTAAGCAAGGAAAAAGATGAATTCTCGAAGTTTCTAGAAGGATGAGATGGCATTCGAGTGGTTATCCTAGTACTGGATTCCCTAATATTTTGGGATCATTCTTATCCAAGTAACTAATTCATTCTCTCCTATATATTGAGGGGATTCTCATGGAAAAGGTTAGAAGAAAACAAGGTTAAGTAAGATTCATTGGAGAATTGGTGAAATATTGTATGAAGGATTGAAGCTACAGCAGGCTAGGAAACTCCAACAAGCATATCATAAGGGTTTTGATCTTCTTCATGCAAGTAAGCAAGTGTGTGTGTCAGAGCCAAGGACCATCGAAAGGAAGTTCGTGACATCAAGGCTCAGGTTGTAATATTTACTTTCCATTAATATGATACAGTAATATGTCCCTTTCCCATAAAGCTTTTTCCACTTTATTGTATAATTCCTTGATCATATACAGAGATTGATTGTTGAATATATTGAGCTGTCTTCACTCCAATTGGTTTGAGTTGTCTTGGTCTTGACTGTGCAAGAGCATTGGAGTGAAGCTGGAGCAAAAAATACCATAGGAAGCAATAATAAGGTATGTCATTTGTTCTTGCCTCCTATTTAATTCAATGGTCGAAATCTAGGGAAAGAGTCATGTTCTGTCTTGATTTGTTCTAGATCCAGGTGGATCTAGGGAGATCGGTTTGTGTCCGCACTTATGGATTTATCCAATAAAAAAATTGGCGACTCCACTGGGGATCATCCCATTTTCTTTGTGGCTTTTTGTATTTTTCATTGGCCATTTTCTCTGGTTCTACTTTTCTCCTATCCTATCAGTTTCTGAGTCTTCAGGATATCCTGATAGACCTTCTAGGTCCATAAGCCTTTGTCAATTTTGCTTTAATTTTCAAATTTTTTATTATGTTCAGGAATTCTCGCACTGCCCTTCATTGCAGCCTGTGAGAATTGGTAAGGTTCACACCTTGCTTATAGGTTTCAGTGCGAGGTTCTCGCACCCTTCTCAAGGGTCACCTGCGAGAATCAGTGATTCTCACACTGTGTAACATTGTCTGCCTGCGAACACTATTTTTCAAAATTTTGAATTTAAATTTTGGTATTTCCAATTTCCCAAATCAGTTTGATTGCCTCTTATGATTTTCTTGAACCTTTGATTGGTATCTTTCTTGTCTTTGTTTGTATGCATGAACAGTCTTAGGGTTTCAAGGATTTTCTTGTTATTTGTGGCTTGACATTCGTTTTTTGGATTTTCTTGGAAAACCATTCTCTCTGACTTCATATTATGAGTGTGTTTGATTAGTTGAGAACCAGTGATTGGTTGAAAGTTGAGTACTTGGTTTTTCTCTTTTGCTTATTGGCTTGAAATATCATTTTCTTATGTAATTGAGAAGACTATTTTGGTTTGCTCTTTATTTTTGTTTTCATTGAAAGAGTAAATTGGGTTTATTTGCTTATTCGTTGATTTGATTTTCTGTACTCTCACTGTCATGGTCTGAGTTCTTTTTGGAAAGTGAACAAAAGTTTTTTCTTTCAAAAACTTGTTTTTGTTTTTAGAAAACATTGAAAAATTAAATTATTGAGATTGTTGAAGTATTTGAAAAAGACACATAGAGAATTTTCATTTGATGAATGATTGTTTGCATTGGCATTTGAAAGGAAATTTTTCATTGTAGTACAGGGTTGATCTGGAACACTTTCTCTCTCTCCCATATATAGGATTCATTGAACGAAAAGTGATACATTTCATTCTCATCCTTGCATTGATTGGGTCAGAGTCATACAACATAAATTTAATTTCCATTACCTTTGAGTAAACAACAACTCTTGAGAACATTGCGTAATCATAAAATTTATTTAGTAACTCTTTTCTAGGGCTCTTTTACACCAACATTTATCTAGGTTAGCGCTTTGGAGTAGGAAGAGAGATACACTCTCCAAAAGCACAAAACACACAATAGCGTCTTGTGTTAGGGAGTGTTAAATTCCATTTGCAACATCTTGTCCTGGGAAGCCCTTCTCACACAAGGGTCAAACATTAGGTCGCATTAATATCGACATATTTACTCACCCTGCTTTGTTGGTGTCAGTGTAGAGGTTGCACGTATTACGGGGATCACTCAGAGGTATACCCACAATGATGAGTGGAAGCCTTTTAAGTTGATTTCAGGCTAGATACCCTGCCCTTGCATGTGGATCGGACTGTCGACTGTTCCCCCAGGCTTTATTGTTGTTGGTGGTGACCTTAGTGGCCTATCTTTCTAGGTTCTTACTCGAGGTGACTGTGAAGGGGAAAGTCTTCACGATACCTGGAATTGACGTTGACCAAACTCACTCAGACTCCTTGGAGGGTATACCCACGATTATGTGTGGGAGCTTGCACCAGGGTGTAAGTCCATTAAGAAGTTCATCAATGTAACTTTTCCACCCTAGCCCCGCCCCTTCTCGTCTCATTGTTGCGACGTTGGATTTCATCACCAACTAGTGGCTTCGAAATTAGAAGGTCTTGTTTGCCTGGTGATTGCTTCCTAGATTTTGTTTACTAGCATGTGTTGTTTGTTTCTCAAAGTTGACCATAGGATTTTCTTCACGAAGTTTGTCACTCGTCTACAATAGCTCCTCTACGTCGTTCACATAGAATTCAAGGTTTATCTCCAGAGCATCTGGACGGCTCTCAACCCTTGCCTACTAGTACACCTGAGGGCTCTCCTCAGCCAAGTGAAGTCCCAGTTGTCGCCACACCACAAGTGGAAACAAGTGAAGTCCTAGTTGTCACCACACTACAAGTGGAAACAACTGACTCTCTAGAACCTTTTCGAATTACCAATACTAGAGAGGATTTTTGAATTCGACGTGGTTCTGAACGACCTTTTATGTGATTGAATGCTTCTAGAGATTTAGTTGTTACCACTTATGTATCACCCGTTGGGCCTTTTCCCAGTGTAGAAGGCCAAGATCCTTTTTGGTCAGGTTATTTTCGAAGGGCCCTTTTTGGTCCTGGATCGCCTACGGTCTACGAAATCAACCCTTCGATGTTTTCTGAGATAGAGACTGTACCGGTGAATACCACTTATCACTTTATTCTCCCTGACGAGATGGCCCATCTCGCAAATACTATGAGTGTCCCAACTGGAGTCACTGCAGCTAGTCTTGCTCCTATCAACACACAACAAACGCCCAATGTCACACTACCAATTGGATACCATGCGTTGAGTGCTTTGTTGAATGCTTCTGTTCCAACACCTCCGCAAACCCCAGCCAGTTCTCCAGGTGGTCCTTCTTTTCATGCGCACCCTATTCCCGGTTTTATTCTGACACTCCCTCAATTTCCTTCTGGCAATCCTAATCCTAGTGGCACTATACCGTCCATTACATCAAACTTGCAGGTTCCCATTGGTGGACAAGGTGGTACAATTCAACTTCCTCTTACTGGACATATTCCCCTTACCACACAACCTTTTCTTAGGACACAATTCCTGGTTGGAACACTACCTACGATAGGGGGACCAACCCCACCTTTTGGACAAAACATACCTCCTGATTTGGCCCAGTATTGAAATTAGATTCTACAAAATCTTCCTCAAATGACTGGGGGGTAGCAGACTGTCCCTACTATAGGCCAACCATATCTAGGTATAACCAATCCTATTTGGGGTCAGGGTCACAATGCTCAAACTCAGGTCCCTAGTCAAACTCAAGGTTACAATCCTTGGAACTACTATCCTCTCCAACCACCACCGAATCAGTCTGGGTCTTTCCATTATGGGAAGACTGCTTACAGTCCTACTGGTTTATCGACGGGGCTTCCACCTCAAAGCCACCAGTACCCACAGGTGAATCGACAGTTACCTTTTCTTGCTACTATGGATTTGTCGGATTTGTCTAGGATTTTAAATGATCTTATTCGTCACTCTCCCCAATGGCCTGTTATTCCCACCAAGCTTCCATCGGACATTCTGAAATTCGATGGCAAAGTGGGAGAGGACCTGAACAATCATGTTATGACTTTTCACCTATGGTGTTCATCCAACTCATTGATGGATGACTCTATTCATTTATGTCTTTTTCAACGAACCCTTATAGGTTCTGTTGCGAGGTGGTATATTGAATTGCCACAAGGTTTCTTTTCTGATTTCAACATCCTAGCTATGGCTTTCCTTACGCATTACCAGTTACCGATCCATTATGAAACAGGGACTGAAATTTTGACCTCCTTCAAACAAAGAAAAGGCACTCATATATCTGATCACATCCATGAGTGGCGAAGCAGACGATGTCTCATTAAAATTGAGCTCCCTGATCAGTTACTGGCTGAATGGTTTACAAAATCATTTGTGAACGAAATAGTTAAGGAGATTGCCATGGGTGGAGTAGTCACGGAAGAGCAGGCTATAAGTCGTGCTCAATATCTTGATCTCGTTTATTCACAAATGAGAACTCTTTATGATTTATTACCTGATTTACCTCATCCTGGTACTTTCAACACTTCAACTACTCCAGCTGCCTCGCATGCAGCTGACAGTGTGATTGGTACTGCCCAAGCCCACTCACATTCTGTTTCAAATACAAACCCTAAGTCTGCTTCTTCTAATGTTCAAAATGCTCCATCTCCTGCCACTCCCACTGGCAAAACTTCTAAGGTAAATGCGGTTCAATCTACCCCTACCGGTAAAAACAAATCTAAAAAAGGGAGAGGCAAGAATAAGGAGGGAAAAAATAATAAAGCAGAACAACCTAAGACTACCCCTGTTGATGACCGGGATAAGCGCAAACCCCGATATCCTTGCCTTATCTATGGTGATGATCACTACACGAAGGATTGTCCACAACGTGTCGAGGTCACTAAATTCCTTCAGGGAACCCCGAAACCCCCTGCACCAACTGTCTTGTCCCAACCCTTCCCGTATCAACAACAGGCTCAGTTGGTCATTCATGACCAACCATCCTCTTCTACTACGTCATATGTTTTGATGTGTAATGGTGATTCTAAGAAGAACAATGTTGCACTCACAACTAGAGCCAAAGATTATACTCCATCTAAGGAGAAGTTTGAAGATTTACCTCCTGCTTTGGTACAACCCTCTCCAACGAATCCACCTACTAATGGCCCTCTTCTTCTCGAACAACCAAGCCTTGACATAGTTCTGTGACCCCCCCCTAAGGGTGTCGTTAGGAAATCAACTTTCAATCCTCATACTCGTGCGGCCCAGAACTATAGGATAGTGGAAGATTTGGCCCAGGCACCATCAGCAATGTCATCCCTTGAAGTCCTTCAGTCTTGTCCTGCACAACAGAAGGCACTGTTGAAAGCTATAGGTGGAATTGACCCGACAGATTCAAATTTGATAGTCTTTGACTTGGAATATCACATTCCCAGGTTACCCGCTCAACTAGCATTCCAAATACAGGTTGTTGTCTTTGACAATAACATTTGTCGAACTGTTATAGACGAAGGTGCCTTGACGTGTGTAATGTCTTTTGCTTGTTGGAAATCCCTTAGCTCTCCTCCTCTGAATGAATCAAAAAACACTCTTAAAGCCTTCAATGGCTCTGGTTTTAAGCCTTATGATGTTATTCCTTCATTTCCTATCACACTAGAAGGTAAAACGGTCCAAGTTGAAGTGGAAGTCTTCGATGCTCCCCTTGATTATAATCTTCTGCTTGGCAGCAGCTAGATCGATTCCATGCGCGCTCTTGTGTCAACACTTTTTCATGTACTACGTTTCCTTCATCAAGGAAAGGTTGTTACCATTGACCAAATTGCCTTCTTCAATTCCGATACTCGTACTGGCAACGTTCTGTTTATTGCTAAAACCCCGCCGGGTTATGAGAACGTCGGTGTAGGCCTGTTAAAGGACTCCTCGTTAATGGGTACTTTTCCTATTCCACCGCCCGATGTTCCATGCCTGTTAGTTTCTTCTATCAACATGATCTCCACTGTGCCTCACGAACTTCCTGCGTCACATGACCCTTGGATTGTCCCTGACCCTGGAGATCATTTTTGTTTCGGCGATGCAATGCCGTTAAGTCCGGTTAAATCCGCCTATCAGGCCGTTCAACCGGCAACACCTTCTACCCCTTCTCTTGATGCGTTGTCTCCTGATCCTTTTCATGTTATTTTTCCCACTGACGAGATGATCATGTTCGTCATGGAGGACACCCCTTGGGACAATGGACATCATCGTTCCATTCTTTTTCTGGAACAACACACTCTTGAGAACTACCAATGGATTTTGACTCCATTGACCGTTGTTGTCATTTCGACGGTTCCCGTGACTTCACATGATGTGTTTGCCGAAGGGAACATCAGTAATATCTCACCCACGATTCCCATTGACATATCCATTAAACCTGGGATTGTTGAAAATGTCCATATTGGAGCTTCATGTTCTCCTGACGAAATCATCACCTATACGTCTCTGTTCAAAGAATTTTGTGACATCTTCGCCTGGAGCTACAAAGAGATGCCAGGTATCAACCCTGCAATTGTTGTACATGAGATAAAGACATACCCCAGAGTTAAACCTATCCGGCAACACCTTTGTCCAATCCACCCACGTAAAGTGGTGGCTATCAAGCTCTAAGTTGAAAAACTTCTAAAAGCCGGTTTCATTTATCCGGTGGCTCTGACTGAATGGGTTTCCAATCCTGTTTCAATTGATAATAAAGGAGGCAGTATTTGTGTATGTGTTGATTATAGGGATATTAACAAATCTTGTCCAAAAGACAACTTTCCAACCCCTTTTGTTGACCAGATTGTCGATGACTGTGCCGGAAGTGAAATCTTCTCTCTCATGGATGGTTTCTCCAGCTATAATCAAATTATCGCTCCTGAGGACCAACATAAGACTGCTTTTATTTTTCCTTGGGGTACTTTTTCCTATAGGAAACTTCCTTTTGGTCTTAAGAATGATGGCGCGACGTTTCAACGGGCTATGTCTTATGCCTTTCATGATATTAAGAATATCATTCAACCCTATTTGGACAATTTACCCGCTCATTCTATGCACAGAGTCGATCACCCTACACATCTCCGGGCTATTTCTGTTCGATGTCGGTTCTATCATATACGTTTAAATCCACATAAATGAGTTTTTTACGTAGAATCCGGTCGTCTTCTAGGTTTTATCGTTTCACGTCAAGGGATCCGGGTGGATCCTATTAAAGTTGAGGCAATTCTTAATCTTCCTCCTCCTTCTACATTGCGCTAGTTGCAAAGTTTGCAGGGGAAAGCAAACTTTCTTTGTCATTTTATCCCTAATTACGCCGAGATAACTCGTGGTTTTACACGGCTACTAAATAAAGATTTAGAGTTCATTTGGGATACAGTTGCAAACAATGCTTTTGAAGCTTTGAAGTTGTCCCTAATACGAGCTCCACTTATCTTTCCTCCCGATTATAGTCGCGATTATTTCCTTTATCTTGCTGCCTCAGAGTATACTATTGGCATGGTTCTTGTCCAAGAGGATGATAAGCACGACGAGAATGTTGTTTACTACTTGAGTCAAAGTCTCACACCAACTGAAATCAAGTATCAACATGTCAAAAAATTGGCCTTGGCTGTCGTTCAAGCTGTCCAACGCTTTCGGCACTATATCCTCTCACGTAAGACTACGGTGATTTCTCATTGCAACCCTATGAAACATATTTTGACACGTCAATTGGTTGGGGGCAAGTACTCCAAATGGATTGTCATACTCTAGGAGTTTGACTTGGAATTTGATCATGCCAAGTCCAAGAAATCATTAGTTTTTACTGAGTTGATATGTGATTTTCCTCATTCTGCAATGGAAAATGTAGCAGTAGATTCATTACCCAATGAATCTCTTTTCCTTATTAGCACTGATGATCTTCGGTATGGGGATATCATTATATATCTCCAAACCCAGACTTTTCAACCTACTTTGTCTAGTACTGAACGACGTCGCGTACGCTATCAAGCTCATCAATACATTATCCTCGAGCATACTCTTTACTGTCGAGAAATTGACTCTGTTTTTCGACGTTGTCTAATGTTCGACGAAGCCGACAAAGCTCTGAATGACTGTCATTCTGGAGCATGTGGTGTTCATATGCCTGGGTATGCTACTGCCTAGAAGATCTTACGTGCGGGATATTTTTGGCCTTCTTTGTTTAATGACTGCATTACTGCCATTCAGAAATGCCATGCCTGCCAGACCTACAATCAAAAAATTCGGTCACATCCTACTCCTCTTCATCCTGTGGTCTCATTTGGTCCCTTTGCGAAATGGGGCATCGATTTCATGACATGTCACCCTCACTCAGTCGGGGGGCATGGTTACATCATTGTAGCCATTGATTACTTTACGAAATGGGCTGAGGCGATGCCGACATTTGATAATACTGGAAAGACTAAAGCCTTGTTTCTTTTTAACCACGTCATAGCTCATTTTGGTGTTCCCCAGGCTATTGTCTCCGATCACGGTGCCACTTTAGGAATTTTATGATGTCTGAACTTACGAAAAAGTTGGGTCTTCGTCATGATAACTCAACACCCTATTATCCACAAGCTAATGGAAAAGTTGAAGCAATCAACAAAATTCTCATAACTATGCTTCGACGGATGATAGGAATTCATAAAACAAGTTGGCACACAATGTTTTTTTCGGCATTGTGGGCATATAGGACATCCGTCAAATCTGCTACTGGGTTTACACCTTTTCGGTTAGTCTATGGTGTGGAAGCCATTCTTCCTATAGAATGCAAGATACCCTCTCTGAAGCTAGCTATCGAACTCCTACCCAACACTTCTGTTGAAGAAGAACGTCTAGTGTATCTAATGCGATTAGAAGAAACTCGACATGATGCTACCCTAGTAATAGAAGCCCAGAAGAAGCGTGTCAAGGCCCAATATGACAAGCATGTCAAACCTCGCTTTTTCTTAGAAGGGGATCTTGTTCTTCTCTATGAACAAGATCGAGATTTGTTAGGAGCTGGGAAATTCGAACCCATGTGGTGAGGTCCTTATATTGTTCACCGAGTTTTGTAAAAAGGAGCATATGAGTTGGTCGATTACGATGGTATCCCTTTGAGTGAACCCAGGAATGGGTTGTACTTTAAGAAGTACTATGCATAAATTATCTGTGCACAAGTACTTGTATTTTATGTATCATACTTTGTGTGTGTTACTATAGTTTTCTTTTGTCATTATCTGGTCTCTGCCCTTATGTGACGTTGTGTTTGATTTCCAGATGTTGAAGTCTTCACTACCCTATATTGGCTTCGTTGATGGTGCTAGCCATAGTACTCGAAACCTAGCTTCCACTGCGTGGGCAATCTATGCCCCAACAAACAAACTTGTATCTTTACAAGGTGTATGCCTTGGCCGTGTGACCAACAACATTGCAGAGTATAGCGTTGTTATTGAATTATTGGTTGATGCTATCTCGCTCGAAATTCATCATTTGGTTGTGGGACTTGATTCGCAGATTGTAGTACTACAGTTAAGTAATATCTACTCTATTCGAAGTCCTACTTTTCTATGGGTGTATTTGCGAATTCGCCTCTTGGAACGTTATTTTGATCACATTGAATATCAGCTTATTCCTAGATGTCTTAATACATTAACAGATGCATTGGCTAATTATGTATTGGACAGACATTTGAACCATTTATAAATTAAACACATAACAATTCACATAAATGTAAAGTAAACCGGTAGAAGCCGTCTATATATATAATGATCAAAAGAGTTTTTTACAAAAGTTTGTCTGAAGACCAAAATGTCAAAAATTGAATCTTATAGCTTCTACAAAGTGACGTCATGGATTATGATCATGGTAACACACGACTACCCTAGCAACCCTACGGAGAAGTCGACTCATAGCTGCTGATACCCCTACAGTATGACGTTGATCATGTCGTGGAACCTCTTCCAGAGTCATATCTGGAATGTCTGCTATCAGGCCCTCTAAATTCTGTTCCACCACCTGATAATCTTCAGCATACTGTGGTGTTGTTGCTACTGCCTCTCCTCGCCTCTGGATAGGAGAAGTGCCAGGAGGTCTATACGGTCCAACATCTGTGTTATAAACAAATGATTTTGTATTATTTTTTGGATGAACATATGAAACAAAAACATTGGAATATGATAAAAATCTACAAAAACATTTGAAAAGAAAAAATGCATGTACTTCTTACCAAGGTCACCCCACTGAGTATCCTCTGGTAGTTCTAAGTCTGGATCTCCTTCGAAATCCAACCCGACATAAGCGTATTCATCGACCATCAACATCTGGGTTTGAATCCAGTCAAAGAAAATATCGTCGTACTTGACGATTGGTCATGCTACGTGCTGGGCCATGAGCTGACACCATCTCAACATCCTTGGATCCCTAGGACCCGGTATGTTCCACTCAACCTGTAGTCTAAATACGGGGACCTTCTCAAGGAATAAGGACACCAGCAAAGATCCATACCCGAATTGCTTCAGGTCACCTCGCCTACATTTGGTCAATTGTTTTTTGATACTGCGAAGCACAGCATCTGCCCAGTTGAATACTCGAGGCTCAGTACACTCGATGGCGTACTTGAAGTAGATCTGTAATGCCATATGAGGAGTAGAACTCCCAGCCATTCGAGCTATAGTGAAAAGGATCGTGCGAAGGGTCAAGTCTTGTACCCCCCAGATAACCACCTTTCCTTTTTTCCTTTCAGCCTCGGGTACACAGTATTGATTGCAGTACTCACTCATCTTTAGCCCACAACCTATACTACTGGTCAGGCTAATATAGTACCCCCGTCAGGACAATCCAGTCAAAAATTAAATGTCCTCAATGTCTAAGGACAATGTGTGAGCTCCCACATGAAAAACCTGCTGATCTGGGTCCCACATACGGACCAGGTACTCTAGTAGTTTGACTTGGGCCCTCATGCCCGGGATGCGAAAGTATTTTAAGAGCCCACAATCTCTCAATGCAGCTATGGTAGGAGGATGATTCTCATCCATTTCATTATCCTCTTAATTTTCCCTTTCACGCCACTCAAGCACCATGTTTATGGCCAATTATCTGCACAAGGAACATAAAAGGAGGATTAATGATTTTTTTCATGATCTGGATCTTTTTCATTGGCTAAAAAATTTAAAAATTTTTGGAGTTTGCGATTCTCGCAGGTGCCCCATTAGCACAGTGTGAAAACCTCGTAGGCGGCTTAAGGCTCACCTATGAGAATGCATCATTCTCGTAGGCCCCGTATGGGCTGCCTGCGAGAATGTCAGCATGCATATAGGGCCTAGAAAAACATCTTAAAAATGGAAATTTAATCAATGAAATGACAAAATGAAACCATGAAAATGTTAAGGATGAAGAGCCTACCTCAATGTCACAGACGACTCGCTGAATGGTCTCTCGTAGCTCCTGCAATCTAACGTCGAACTCAAAGGGTAAAAAAGGGAGGTTTTGGAGCTCAATAGTGGAAATGCAAAATGATGTGGTAAAATGATTATTTACTCATTTGATTTACTTTTTACTATGTCATTTTGGGTTTTTTATGCTTATTTATTGATTAAACCTAATCCCTAATATCAAGATGAGTGTAATGAATTGCAAGTGTGATGACATTGATAATTAAATACAAGGGTATGGACATATTTTTCTTCGTTATGCCGTGTTTTTGATTGTTTTTATGGTTTTTACATAAAACCTCGAGCGTCATTTTTGTCCATTCTTGCGCTCATAAAAAACATGAGAACGTGGTCGAGCATACTTTTATCACTTTTTCGGGCTCAACAAGGTTATACGAAAAATGAACCCCCCTGGAGTCCTCTTTAAGCTCTTTTCAGACTCTCTAAACATGAAAAGATCACCGAGCGTCCTTGCTATTTTTCATGCTCGCTAAAGTATTTGAAGTACGCGTCTGGTAAGCGATAATTTATCTCTTTTTCTATCTTATCCAGACTATCTTACGAAAAAGGAACTGAGAGAGTTCTCTTTTAAGTGTTTTTCCAAACTCTATAATCTTGAAAAACCTTCGAGTTTTCTATCTCTGGACTCGTTAAACAAACATTGACAGATTCGTGATGGGACCGAACCACTCCTTCTTAGG
>ML787006.1:257347-286461 GCA_009831015.1 Picea engelmannii | reverse complement strand
TACATTCATTGACCTCTTCCTGCAGGTCCATTTATAGCACATATTCATACTTATGAGTTTTTCCATAGTCCTTGGCCAGTTCAGTTACATTTACAATCTGGGGGAAACAGGGTGTTACATTCAGTCATCCAGTGGGGCGCACCATTCAGTGGAGGAGTTCAGATCTACAGGGTTTGAGAGTGGATTTGGAGATTTGGACACCTGGGTTGTCCTTACAGTTGCCCGATCTATCATTTGAGACCTTTCTTGGGGTGATTGGACATATTTGACAGCAAGGCTGAAATATTGAGGAGCTTCAGCACTGCAGCAGGGCGTGACACCTTCCAGCTTGAGGGGTTTGGACATGGCATTGGTCTTCATTTCTTATCCAGCCTTTGGAGGCTTATTTTGTATTGTCGGGAGAATTTTGTAGCAGCTCTATTGTCTATCTTCTTGGCCATATGTTGAGCATTCCAGATCGGTATCTTCATTGTAGCAGGTTTCTCTATTTTATGAATAAAGAAGTTTGAGATGTTTTGGCTTGTCTATCACATTGCATATGGTTGAGGTATGTTCCATGGTTGTCTCTTCTTATTATTTGTTGCATACACACATATAAATACATCAGTAAACCCTAAGGCAGAAATCAAGAGGCCATTCAGCAAGTAAACACAAGTAAACAAGTAGGACAACAAGGTGTTTGACGAAATACCACAACCAGTAAAAGTTTCAAAAAGACACCAAAACAGTGATGATCCTTGCATAATGGCTTTGGATCATTACAGTGGTATCAGAGCTTAGATTCTTTCTAGCCAGTGGGAATTATCACATGTATGCAGAGCCATAGAGGGGTCTTCCATAAGAAGAGATGAATATTGGGGATTTTTCTAGAGAGACTGTACGTCATAGATGGGAATATTTCTACGACCTTAGTGAGGAAACTAGGGCTCAAGTAACATTCCAACAGTATTTATCCATGAAAAATCCTGGGTGGAGCACAGATGAGATTACATTATGGGTCAATAAGGCAATGGCATACATGGCACGGGAGGAAGCATGGAGAAACCCCACACCCATTAGGAGCACACAACTTTGCTACAGTTGCAAGGTGCCTTGGGAACCAGATCCTAGGTGTAGGGGTAAGGGTAAGAAGCATATCATTGAGGTACACTATGATAGTGATTATGAGGATTCAGAGCAATCGGATGATGATAGTGACTCTTTCACAAAGGCTAGTGATATTGACTCTACCTCAGAGGATAGTGATGATGACTCTTGCACAGAGGCTAGTGGTGCTTGCACGCTTGAGGAGGATGATGGCCCTTGTGTAGTGGATAGGCAGCTGGATGGACAAGACGATAGCACCAGTGTCTCGACAGATATGTCACATACCCTTGATGACCTTACACCTTAGTAGAGTAGTGACACTAGTGAAGAGTCACACATGTTAGCACCTAGAGATGATGAGCTTCCTATGGGGGTCGTGACACATCTATCACCTGTTCAGACACCCATGATAGCCATGTCACATGAGGAGATCAGTGGCACATCATGTAGGATGGATGAGCATAATGTGAGGGATTCACACCATGGACAGGTAGACCCACAGATCTAGGAGGAGGTATAGGATGTACAGGCAGTTGACCTTACACATACAGATCAGCCTGAGGATATTGAGTCACAGCTATTGGAGACTCCATTATTTGAGTAGATTGTAGAGGTTGATAGGTTGATGGAGCACTTACTTCCAAGATCGGTCTTCATTGATGAGGATGCAATTTTTAGCTATCAGGATGACCATAGCACGTGTCTGGATACATCTCTATGGGATCCAGGTGCAGGTGATAGTAGTAGGTTGAGTGCACAGGAGGATACGGCTGCTCATACAGGATACAATGTGATTCAGGGGGAGATAGAATCTAGTGATGGGATGCAGTGGCATACAGGAGTACCCAGTAGCACAACATGAAGTGGACAGTTCAGCACATCATCTTATGCAGATGGTTTTTTTGGGGATTCTAGAGTTGGCACTAGCAAGACTGACACTAGCAGTGAGGGGTCTAAGATGGCACCTCAATATGACCATGATCAGGGGTCACACCACTTAGCAGCACGGTTGAGAGTTAGTGAGGCTATGATCAGGGAAACCACTAGATGTATTGATGACATGCATGCAGTGATGGCAGATTACTATGGGAGAGCATCAGTGGCACAGGGTAGCTCAAATGGAGGATTTTCCATGGATGATTTTCACACTCTCTGAGAGAGAGTATCTATGATGAGGACTGACTACCAACAGTTGTTGATAGAAAGGGATTATATACTAAGGGTTGGTGAGATGTATCATGAGGCTCTGAGGGAGCAGGAGTTGGAGGTAGACCAACTCACTCAGGAGTTGGAGAGAACTCGAGGATTCTTGAGAGGCACACAAACAACCCTTCAAGAATCAGAATCTAGATTAGATGGGTCTCTTGAGGAGATCCATCAGAGATCCACTTCATACGCCTTAGTGGACACTCATATGTATCAGTCAGTCATGGTGACAGAGGATGTTGATGATCTAGCAGAGGAGCACCAGTTGATGGGGGACACTTCCATTTATGTCTTGGGAGTGGTTGATCTCCATATAGAGATTGATCCAGCTGTATGCCCAGGATCTATGATGCAACATGAGTCTACGAGAGATGACATGAGTATGTCGAAGCATACAGTGATGAGTGGTGGAATTCAGAGGGGCATAGTTCCTTGCAGAGAGGAGACACACCTAGGGGAGCATGTAGATGTCACTCTTTTGCAGCAGCACCTAGTTATGAGAGATCACCTTCACCATATCAGTAGTTGCATGGGAGATGACAATTGGAGGTTGGTTGAGCAGCAATTGGAGGAGTTACTTTAGGTTGTACTAGATGGTTGGGATTCGATGATGACCACAGAAGAGCATCTTCCATGGATACCGATGAACGAGCTTCTGGTCGAATCCTGGGGATTGACCAAAGCCTGTGATGCCTTTCAGTCCTACAGTCAGCTGCAAATGTCTCTATTAGCCTATCCTGGTACTTTTATCATAGTCAGTAGCATGAGGAGGGATAGGCCATGGATGGGGGCATGGAGATTGAGTAGCCTAAGACTACATGACATGAGTACTTTTACGACATACAACAGGTCAGAGGTGGACCGTGTTAGACAGACAATTGAGACTTGGTGTGTGATGGTGAGGATCATAGACCAGGAGATGACAGATGAGCGTCGAGGGATTCCGACAATGATCAGACTAGCACAGGAGAAACTAGAAGAGATTGGAAGTTATAAACTTCCAATTTTTCCATGGGATCCAGGAGTACACTTGGTTAGCAGGATATTTCACTACTTGATGACTCAGGTGGCACCCGGGAGCCACACACTTCCCCTCAGGTTAGTTTGGAGGGAGCTTGCAGGTACTTGTCCTATGGGGCGAGACCTTTCCTCCCTCATGATCATCATGATAGGGCATGGATATGTTTGGACATGTACTTCTTCTACAGAGGTGTCTAGGCCAATACAGTTTCTGGGCAGTAGGTTCAGTGGTCATAGGTATTTTAGCTTGAGGATCCAGGCGAGGAGGAACTAGTATGTATGCAGGGGACAGACAGTGGTGGTCAGAGTAGTGCAGTGTCGGCATGAGGCTCTTCGACAGAGGTTATAATGGGACCCATGGATTGCAAGATTGATCAGTTCATTGACCAATAGGGGAGAGTGGACCATTGTAGGGGAAAGTTATTCTAACTTTCCATTGAACTTCAGTGTTGAGAGGAGCGCACCGCTTGTGGGTGTCTCACGGAGGTCTTGCAGTACCTCATTCTGGCATCAACATGTGCAGTTGATGGAGGTCGTGTGTATTTGGGTAGATATTTGGAGGATGGACTCATTCCGAGATGAGGCCATGTGTCATGTACAAGAGGTTCACAGGATTGATATCTTTTAGGACTATGCTTCGCAGAGTATTACAGTTCACTTCCTGATATGGGATCCAGGGGGTAGAGTATACTATTGTTCATCTTTGGATGGGTTTGGCTATGTATCCCATAGGTGGACATGGGATCATGGTATTTTATTTGAGATGATTTGGTTATTGCTTGAGGATAAGCAATTTTCTGGCAGGGAGGACTATAATGTCCCCACTTTGGGACATCATCACAGTGCAGAGATTTATGATGACCAGAGTAGCCAAATGGATGTTATAGCAAGTACAGGGGTATTTGAGAGGCATTTTGGGGTCCATATTGGATTTATCATAATATCCCATCATTATGAGCCATTCCACATAGGTTGGCTTTGGTTTCGTTGCATTCCGACGATTTCCATGATTTTGACTATTTTGAACTATAAGTCAATGAAATTCACTTAAGAGGTCATTTTGGGCACATTACTTGGAGGAACCTCTCAGTGTAATAGCTCATTAGAATCGGGAGGAGAAACACTACAGGATGGGATGGCTAGAAGTGACTTTTAGTGGCCAGGGAAGCCACAAGGAGAGATAAGGAGATTTTCAAAGGTAAAAAGGTTAATTAATTAATTAAAGTGATTTAATTAATTAATTAAATATTAATAAAATGAAAGTCACTTTGGAGGGACAAGGAGAGAAAAAAGTATAAATGGAAGGCAAGGGCCTTTTCTCATTCATTCATGTATGTTTATCAATTTGATATCTAGCTTTAGCTAGTGAGCCCATCTCTTGGGGGTTTTGAGGGTTTTGACTTAACAAACCCTAGAGGACGATTCGATGGTGAAAGATTCCACCTATCTTGTCCCAAGATTGGTCTCAGAGATGCAATACTCTCCCACACCATTCTATTCATATCTACAGTAGTGCAGGAGGTTCTACATAGACACATGCACAGGAAGAGGAGGAGGGCGCACCATTGGGGGTTTCCAACAAGGGGGGCACACCATCTTTGGAAAGAGATTCGTTGTAGGAGATTGGCAGGGCCATTGAGGATTCTATCACTTGGGTTTTCATTACAGGGCCTTGGACATCAAATCTAGTGCTTTCTGAGATAGTTTTATGGCTCGGATTATTTCTTGAGCAGTGGGGCAAATTTAAGAGAAGGAGGTTGTTTTTGAGATCCATATTTAGTCAGTTTGGAGGGGTTACACTTCATATCTAACCCTGAGACTTCAACTAGTGACTTGCAGTGTCCCGATCTATATTCCTGGGAATTTTCAGAGCATTTGGAGGCCTCCTTCATCAGGGCCAAATTATCTAGGGCTCCATTCATCGAGTGGGGCACACCATTCAGTGGAGGAGTTCAGATCTACAGGGTTTGAGAGTGGATTTGGAGATTTGGACACCTGGGTTTTCCTTATAGTTGTCTGATCTATCAGTTGGCACCTTTCTTGGGGTGATTGGACATATTTGACAGCAGGGCTGAAATATTGAGGAGCTTCAGCACTGCAGTAGGGCGTGGCACCTTCCAGCTTGAGGGGTTTGGACGTGGCATTGGTCTTCATTTCTTATCCAACCTTTGGAGGCTTATTTTGTATTGTTGGGAGCATTTTGTAGCAGCTCTATTGTCTATCTTCTTGGCCATCTATTGAGCATTCCATATTGGCATCTTCATTGTAGCATGTTTCTCTATTTTATGAATAAAGCAGTTTGAGATGTTTTGGCTTGTCTATCACATTGCATATGGTTGAGGTATGTTCCATGGTTGTATCTTCTTATTATTTTCTTAATACACACATATAAATACATCAGTAAACCCTAAGGCCAAAATCAAGAGGCCATTCAGCAAGTAAACACAAGTAAACAAGTAGGACAACAAGGTGTTTGACGAAATACCACAACCAGTAAAAGTTTCAAAAAGACACCAAAACAGTGATGATGCTTGCATAATGGCTTGGGATCAGTACAACTAAATTGTAATGTAGACTTGCCGAATTGATTTGTATTTAATGTTAATTAGATTGAAATTAGTGACTAAATTGTAATGTAGACTTGTTGAATTGATTTGTATTTAATGTTAATCAGATTGTAAGATAATGACTAAATTGTAATGTAGACTCACCGAATTGATTTCCATTTAATGTTAATCAGATTGTAAATTTATGACTAACTTGTAATTTAGACTTGATAAAATTGATTGTATTTAATGTTGAATTAGATTGTAAATTAAAGACTAATTTATAATTTAGACTTTCTAAATTTAGATTGGTAATCAATATTAAAACAAATTGTAATTATTGACTATTTTAGACTTGATGAATGATCGGGTGGTTGGCGAAGTCATGTTTTAGCTTGCGCTTCCTTCGAATGACATCATCTTGTGTCTTGTCAACCGATTGCTTGGGGTGTGGGCATAGTATCCTTGTTAGTGGTTTCAGCTCCTAGTGCACTGGTTTTCTTGAGTCCTTGGTCTTGTTAGGTTATTGTGCCAAGGTTATTGACGCGTCTATCACCTGGGGATGGCATGACTCCTGATGAGGGGATCATGGCATGCCCTATTAGATAGCGGTGAATGATAACTTGGTCGGAGTTGGTGTGATGCAGGAGCATCACTCACTCATCAAGCGAGCCAGCGCATGGAACAAAGAACAGCTGGACAAGCCAACAAATTTCTTTTTGAATTACACCTTGATATTTGTTGTGCCAAGCATTAATGAGTTAATGTCATGAAGCGCATTTGTATTGTATTGTAGATAGGAAGGAATTTATTAGTTTTAATGTTGTTAGATAGAAATTAATTGTAGATTTGTAGTTGTGAAATTCGAGAGGGCAAACAAAATATAGGCACCCTCCTTTGTATCGTTGTATTATCATTCATTCATACAAGAGCAAGAGAAGAGAAAGCAGAGAACTTATGGAGAGCCCTCATGTACAGATTGGATTAATAGAAAGAGATGTTGATTTAATTCATGACTGGTGTTGTTTCTCTATGTATGTGCTTATGTGCTTGTGAGTGTTTGCTTTCTTTGTATGCATTTGCTTTGAATATGCTTTGCATGTGATTTCAGGGTGTAACTGAAGTCTGAGAAGAAAGAGAATAAGTTGCAATTGTTTCTCTGTCTGAGCCAGGAGATTCCTGCATAGAGTGCAGTTGAATTCCTCCGCATGGAGTGCGTTGAGGAGGCTAGACAGTAAACTCTTATTCTCATCTGGGGAAAGTTGATTTGGGTCGAAAAAGTCGTGCAGGAGGAGTGCAGGCGAGTTCAGAGTCTCAGCAGGTGGACTGAGAAAAGAAAGGTAGGGATTGTTGTCGTTACGAGAGCATAGGATCCAAAAGACTTCAACACTTTTGAGAGTTGTTGAGGGTCGAGCGTGAGCAGAGTGCGCGAAAGGTCTCCGAAGGAGTCAGAGAAATTAAGCTCAGGAGGGATAGTTCCTCGTGCATGTTGTGGGAACAAGCTTGGGGGAGATTCGAACCAAGTGAAGTTGTGGAGCGGAAGGAATCCTCAAGGAAGGAGAATCAATCGGACAGGATTCACAGGAGGAAATCACGAATTCCCGCCGACCGTGGGATCGTAGATAAGTTGCGCGAGGTTTATTCCTTTGGCGCAGGAGGTAGAACCAAAACCATCAGGATTCGGCGTTCGGAGTTTGGCAAGGTGGGAGTTTATATCCTGTGAAATCGCGAGTCGCGATTTTCCGATTAAATCGGGGCCGTCGATCGCTTGGCAGACAGGTGGCACAAGATCCTAGGAGGTCCGGATTTGGCGTTCAGGGTTTTCGATAACAAGGAAACCTTACATCATGGATATGCGATCCGTGAACTCCCGAGGTGATGTGGCAGCGTGGGTCCCCGAGAGCGAGTGGAATCCAGGTGGCATTAAATCGAGAGATCGACACCTCGGGGCTTGGAGTTTGGAAAGTCAGGGTGTTGACATCGCAAGTGGCGATATCCCGATAGGGAAATCCCCAACAAGACAGTAGCGTTGACTATTTGACCATCGGGGTTCGGGGAATTGAGAGACCCGATCTCGTGGGTGTCAAACTCGCGAATCCGCAAGTTACGACTTCCCGATACACGAAAGGGAGATCGTCGAGGAGTACTGTGGGTAGCAAGGACTCCCGAGAGGATTTGCGAGAGAAATTGACTCTGCGGGCATGTGTGAAAGAGGTCCTGGTGTGAGCGGCTGCTGCTAACAGCAGTTGCGTCAGAGTGGTATCAGAGCCCGGAATCTTGTCTGTATATTGCAGGCGAGAGGAGTGAAGGAGAAACGGAAGACACTATGATACACACGACTTGCGTCAGAGTGGTATTAGAGCGGGGAGTGGAGTTCTCTTTGTTCGGGTAGTAGAGAGAAGCAGATACACAATGTCGCCGAGAAGGGAGAGGCAGTCACCAGATCCCGAAGACAGGGAGGTGCGCAGAAGGGGAAGACCGGCAGGAAATGCTGAGATGGAACACCAAATGAGAGATCTCTGAGCTAGGCTTGAGGAAATGGAGACTGCGCAGAGACGTGGAGTCAGCGCTGGAGAGTTCAGCGATTCCGAGGTGGAAGAAGAAGCTGGACACGATTCAGAAGAGGTCTCAGCAGAGGACGCATCAACCGAGCGGTTGATCAGAGCTATCTCCAGGATGAGCTCAAAGACCAAGATGGACATTCTCGTCTATGAAGGGAGTCTAAATGCAGAAGAGTTGTTGGATTGGATCCGAGCACTCGATACCTACTTCGATTATGAGGATATCGAAGAGGACAAGAAGGTAAAGCATGCGGTTACAAAACTGAAAGGACATACAGCCTTATGGTGGGATGAGTTACAGGCTGATAGGTGCTACAAAGGAAAACAGAAAATTAAGAGCTGGGACAGGATGATCGCTAAGATGAATGCGAAATTCATCCCGAGAGATTACCAAATCACTCTGTTCAGGCAGATTCAGAACCTGAGACAGAATTTGATGACGGTGAAAGAGTACATCAAGGAATTCTACAGGATCAATATTCGAGCTGGTCATCGGGAGAGCGATGATGAGAAAGTAGCAAGATACCTGAATGGGTTGAGGTATGACATGCAGGACGAGCTAAGCATGGTTACCATCTGAACAGTTGAGGATGCATACCAGATGGCTTTAAAAGCTGAGGAGAAGTTGAGCCGCAAGCAGGGACAGCAAGGGCGAGGCAGGAGCCAGCCCCGAGGCAAAGAAATTGCCCAGGAAAGAATTCAAAAACCCAAGGAGGAGTGGAAGAGGCCTCATGGTAAAGCTGAAAGAGGAGGAACCTCACAGCAGAGGCAGCAATATGCTGAGCCGAGGAGGCAGCAAGATGATCAGCAAGGAGATTATGCTGACGTCAACGCATTTCCTCGTACCCGAGGCAGAGGAAGAGGGCGAGGAGGAGTTATCACATGTTTCACATGTGGAAAAGATGGACACAAAGTTGTGGACTGTCCAGACAAGAAAATGGACAGAGGAAAATCTCACGTCGCTGAGGTGCAGAGGCGCGATGTTGAAGATGAGGACACTGGAAGTCGGAAGTCACTGACAGTGCATAAGGTCCTTCTGAAACCCGAGAAGGAGGTGGAGGACACAGCGCAAAGATGCAGACTGTTCAGGACCACATGCAAAACCAAGGGCTGGAAGTGCAAGGTCATAGTGGATAGCGGAAGCACCGATAATCTCGTTTCAACCGAAATGGTGGAAAAGTTGGAGCTGAAAACCACTAAGCACCCGAGTCCATATAAAGTGTCATGGCTGCAAAAAGGACACCAAGTAAGTGTTACAAAACAATGCTTGGTTGAATTTAAAATGGGTGAATATAAAGATAAAATTATGTGTGATGTTATTCCCATGGATGTCTGTCATGTATTATTGTGGAGACCATGGCAATATGATAGGAATGTTGTTCATGATGGGAGAATGAACACATACACCTTGGAGAAGGATGGGAAAACACACACACTGCTGCCGATAAAAGATAAGGAGGTGAATTCGGAAGTGAGCAGCACAATACTTCTCATGAGTGGGAAGGAACTTCTCACAGAGTTGGAGAAAGATGAAAATCCACAGTTCTTTGTTGTCAGGAAGCCGAGAATTGTCCTGACAAGCACAAGAGTGGATGACTTGCCAGAGGAGATTCAAGAACTGTTGGGAGAGTTCACTGATATCATCGTGGACGAACTACCTCGTTCGTTACCACCAATGAGGAGTGTGAGTCACCACATTGACCTCATACTCGGAGCAATCTTGCCGAATAAGGCAGCGTATAGGTTGACACCTCAGGAGAACGAGGAGGTCAAAAGGCAAGTGCAGGACTTGCTGGATAAAGGACTGGTCAGAGAGAGTCTAAGTCTGTGTGTTGTTCTAACAGTACTGAGCCCAAAGAAGGATGGAGGCTGGAGGATGTGTACAGACTCCAGGGCGATTAACAAAATCACCATCAGGTACAGATTTCCACTGCCGAGAATGGATGACTTGATGGATTGCCTAAGTGGGGAAAATTATTTTTCGAAGATAGACCTCAAGAGAAGATATCATCAGATCTGGATGAGAGAGGGAGATGAATGGAAGACAGCATTCAAAACAAATGAGGGTTTGTACGAATGGTTGGTCATGCCGTTTGGCTTGACAAATGCGCCGATCACACTTATGCGGCTGATGAATGAAGTCCTGAGGGAATTCATTGGCAAATTTGTGGTTGTATACCTGGACGACATATTGATATTCAGTAAGACCAAGGCTGAACACTTGAAACATTTGGCCATCGTGATGAGAAGGCTACAGCGGGAGAAGTTGTTAGTCAATTTGAAGAAGTGCTCATTTATGTAGACAGAACTCATTTATTTGGGTTTTGTAATATCAGCGAATGAGTTAAAGATGGATCCTGAAAAGGTGGAAGTAATCAGGAATTGGTCGTCGCCGAGGAATGTTTTTGAGGTGAGGAGTTTCCATGGACTCACTAGTTTCTACAGGAAATTCATTCAGAATTTCAGCGGAATTAGCGCTGCAATGATGGATACAGTAAAGAAGCGGCATAAGGTTTTCCATTGGACAGCCGAGGCTGAAAGGAGCTTCAATCTGTTGAAGCGGAAAATAACAGAGCAGCCAGTGTTAGTGCTACCTGACTTTCAGAAAACATTCCAGGTAAAGTGTGATGCCAGTGGGTATGTTGTTGGAGGAGTCTTGAGTCAGGATGACAGACCTGTGGCATATTTCAGCGAGAAGCTGGATGATGCAAAGCTGAAATACTCCACATATGACAAAGAGTTTTATGCCATCATCCAGGCATTAAAGAAGTGGAGGCACTACCTGATACCCAAAGAATTCATTTTGTATAGCGATAATCATGCATTGCAGTTCGTGATTCAACAAGAGAAGTTGAATCAAAAGCATGCCAAATGGGTAGAGTACATGCAAAATTTCACGTTTGTCATTAAACACATTTCGGGGACTGCTAACAAGGTGGTTGATGCCTTGAGCAGAAAATGTTTATTGCTGCAGGAATTCAGGGTCAAAACGCTGGGTTTTGAAAGTCTGAAAGATATGTATGCAGGTGATGCAGACTTTGGGGAAGCTTATGAAGCAGCCGAGAACCCAGTTCTCAGAGATCGGAGTCCTTGGATTGATCACCTGATCCAGGACGGATTGCTATTCAGAGGTAATCAGCTATGCATTCCAGATTGCTCCATGAGGGAGAATTTGGTGAAGGAAAAGCATAGCAGAGGCTTAGCAGGCCATTTTGGACATGATAAGACATTCGCAAAGCTGAGCGAATCGTATTATTGGCCTAGCATGTGCGCATATGTAAAAAGGTTTGTTGACAGGTGCAGGATTTGTCAACATGCGAAGGGACGAAAGCAAAACACAGGGTTCTATCAGTCGTTGCCTATACCCGAGAGACCATGGGAAGCCATTAGTATGGATTTTTTTTTGGGTTTGCCGAGAACGCAGAGAGGAGTGGATTCCATCTTTATGGTGGTGGACAGGTTCTCGAATATGGCACATTTCATTCCGTGTCAAAAGACCAGCGATGCAACCCACATCGCCAATTTGTTTTTCAAAGAAATTGTCAGATTGCATGGATTGCCGAGAAGCATAGTCTCGGATCGGGATACGAAGTTCATAGGTCATTTTTGGAGGATGCTATGGAAAAAGATGGGTACCAATTTGGCTTTTAGCTCAGCATACCATCCACAAATAGATGGACAGACTGAGGTGGTCAACAGAAGCCTTGGAGATCTATTGAGGAGCCTGGTGACGGAGCATCACAGCAGTTGGGACTAGATCCTACCACAGGCAGAATTTGCGTACAACGATTCGGTGAATCGGAGTACAGGTAAGAGTCCATTCCATATTTTGTATGGGACACAGCCGAGGGGAGTTTCTGAGCTCAGGGAGTCAGAACAGGATAAAACTAGCAGCGCGAGAGCAGAAGAGTTCGCTGAGGCGATGCAAGAACTTCACGCGGAGGTGAAGCAGCGACTGTAGAAGGCGAATCAGGAATACAAGCACAGAGCCGATCAGAGGAAAAGACAACTTCAGTTTGAAGTTGGAGACATGGTTCTGGCACACTTGAGGAAGGAAAGGTTCCTGAGGGGAACATATAACAAGCTCAAGATGAAGAAAATTGGATCATGTAGAGTCCTGAAGAAATTCGGGGAGAACGCATATGAGCTTGAGCTGCCAAAGGGTATCGGGATATCTCCGATTTTCAATATTTCATATTTATACCCCTACAGGGCTGAGGAAGCAGGAGCTGGAAGTGATGAGGAACCAGTGGTCCAGTGGCAGAACCAATTACCTATCGCCGAGAAGCCGCAGATGGAGTATATATTGAATAAGCGATTGGGAAGGAAGACCAGGAGGAAGCAGTATTTTGAATACCTGGTGAAATGGAAGAATCACCCAGTGGAGGATGCCAGCTGGGAGACTGAAGCGATGATACAAAAGAATGGGCAGACTGTGCAAGAGCTCATGGACAGGAGCCCATGAAATCTTTCGAGCCGAGGAGTATGATGCAGGAGCATCGCTCACTCATCAAGCGAGCCAGCGCGTGGAGCAAAGAACAGCTGGACAAGCCAGCAAATTTCTTTTTGAATTACACCTTGATATTTGTTGCGCCAAGCATTAATGAGTTAATGTCATGAAGCGCACTTGTATTGTATTGTAGATAGGAAGGCATTTATTAGTTTTAATGCTGTTAGATAGAAATTAATTGTAGATTTGATAGTTGTGAAATTTGAGAGGGCAAACGAAATATAGGCACCCTCTTTTGTATCGTTGTATTATCATTCATTCATACAAGAGCAAGAGAAGAGCAAGTAGAGAACTTATGGAGAGCCCTCATGTACATATTGGATTAATAGAAAGAGCTGTTGATTTAATTCATGACTGGTGTTGTTTCTCTGTGTATGTGCTTATGTGCTTGTGAGTGTTTGCTTTCTTTGTATGCATTTGCTTTGAATATGCTTTGCATGTGATTTCATGGTGTAATTGAAGTCTGAGAAGAAAGAGAATAAGTTGCAATTGTTTCTCTGTCTGAGCCAGGAGATTCCTGCATAGAGTGCAGTTGAATTCCTCTGCATGGAGTGCGTTGAGGAGGCTAGACAGTAAACTCTTATTCTCATCTGGGGAAAGTCGATTTGGGTCGAGAAAGTCGTGCAAGAGGAGTGCAGGCGAGGTCAGAGTCTCAGCAGGTGGACTGATAAAAGAAAGGTAGGGATTGCTATCGTTACGAGAGAATAGGATCCAAAAGACTTCAACACTTTTGAGAGTTGTTGAGGGTCGAGCGTGAGCAGAGTGCGCGAAAGGTCTCCGAAGGAGTCAGAGAAATTAAGCTCAGGAGGGATAGTTCCTCGTGCATGTTGTGGGAACAAGCCTGGGGGAGATTCGAACCAAGTGAAGTTGTGGAGCGGAAGGAATCATCAAGGAAGGAGAATCAATCGGACAGGATTCACAGGAGGAAATCACGAATTCCTGTCGACCGTGGGATCATAGATAAGTTGCGCGAGGTTTATTCCTTTGGCGCAGGAGGTAGAACCAACGCCATCGGGATTCAGCATTCGGAGTTTGGCAAGGTGGGAGTTTATATCCTGTGAAATCGCAAGTCGTGATTTTTCGATTAAATCGGGGCCATCGATCGCTTGGCAGACAGGTGGCACAAGATTCTGGGAGATCGGGATTCGGCGTTCGGGGTTTTCGATAACAAGGAAACCTTGCATTGTGGATCTGCGATCCACGAACTCCTGAGGTGACGTGGCAGCGTGGGTCCCCAAGAGCGAGTGGAATCCAGGTGGCATTAAATCGAGAGATCGGCACCTCGGGGCTCGGAGTTTGGAAAGTCAGGGTGTTGACATCGCAAGTGGTGATATCCCGATAGGGAAATCCCCGACAAGACAGTAGCGTTGACTATTTGACCATTGGGGTTCGGGGAATTGAGAGACCCGATCTCGTGGGTGTCGAACTCGCGAATCCGCGAGTTCCGACTTCCCGATACACGAAAGGGAGATCGCCGAGGAGTACTGTGGGTAGCAAGGACTCCCAAGAGGAGTTGTGAGAGCAATTGACTCTGCGGGCCTATGTGAAAGAGGTCATGGTGTGAGCGGCTGTTGCTGATAGCAGTTGCGTCATGGTGCCTTCCATGTGAATGTTGTTGAACGTTGTAATTTTTCTTTTGGCGCATGGGTTGAGCGCCTTCATGAGTTTGGTTCACGCACCTTCAGGTTCTAGTCCTTGGTTGTCAAGGTCATTTTTTTGAGAGGGGGAATCTTGTCCCTTAGCTTGTAGGCATGGTCCTATTGCGTCGGGCGAGCAATTATTTCCCCTTATTTCTCTACGCATGTTTCTCCCAGTTGTTCTTGTGTGAGTGCGGGGAGTCATAGTTGTCTGTTGCCTAGACTGTGTGTTTGCATTCGTCATCAGTCGTGTGGTTCAACTGTTGTTGTCTTATCCTTCCTACATAAAAACAAAACAAAAAATGAACTTTTGCTTCGCTTGTAGTCTTAACGATGGGGTCTTCACATTTGAGCCCACCAGCCCGGGAACCTGCTATCCAAAAAGTGGCTAAGTATGGAATGAGGAAGTCATACATACTTTATAAAAACTCATGTCCATGCTTTAAAAAAGTACATATTTAATGTGTATAATTATTTACTTCAATGTTTTAAATCTAAAATTTAGTAATATCTAACGTACTTATCCTTTAGTTTTCTTGACTTTTGTTTTAATATTTTTAAATATAATCATAAACCTAATTATATAATGCACTTAAAAATTAATATCTATATTTTATAAAAATAAAATTAATATTTATATTTTATAAAAATACATGTTTAATGTAAATGATTATTTATATTAATAATCTTAAATATAGAATTTAAAAAATCTTTGTTTTGTTTACTTAATTTTTTTAAAATAAGAGATTTAACATCCTTTAATAATTTTATGTAATTAAATTGTACAATATTAATAATTTAATATTTGGAAATAATGTTTTTAGATAATGTTAGATAGTTGATAGGGATCACCATCAGTCAATAATCGCAATCTTGATCCCATAGCCTGGGAGTTCGCTTGTCAATTTGTATATCGTGGAACTCTGGGTGTTGTTTGGAGGACACAGAATAATATAAGCGCAATTCTAAGCCCACCAATCTAGGAACCACGATCCAAAAAGTGGCCAAGTATGGAATGAGGAAGTCATACATACTTTATAAAATCCCATGTTCATAATTTATAAAAGTACATATTTCATGTGTATAATTATTTATTTCAATATTTTAAATCTAAAATTTAGTAATATCTAAAGTACTTATGCTTTAGATTTTTTGACTTTTATTTTAATATTTTTAAATATAATCATAAACCTAATTATAATTTCATCTTAATTTATGTTTTGTATATGATTCAATAATGCACTTAAAAATTAATATCTATATTTTATAAAAATACATGTTTAATGTAAATGATTATTTATTTTAATATTTTTAAATATAGAATTTTAAAAAGATTTGTTTCATTTAGAGAGATTTAACATCCTTGAATAATTTTATGTAATTAAATTGTACAATATTAATATTTAATATTAATAATTTAATGTTTGGAAATAATGTTTTTAGATAATGTTACATAGTTGATAGGGATCACCATCCTTTAACAATCTCAATTTTGAGTTCGCGAGCCCGGGAGTCCACCTGTCAATTTGTATATCACGGAACTTTGGGTGTTGTTTGGAGGACACAAAACAATAGAAGCACAATTTTGAGCTTGCCAACCCCGGAACCTGTGTTCCAAAAAGTGTCTAAGTATAGAATAAGGAAGTGTTACATACTTTATAAAATCACATGTCCATACCTTATAAACGTACATATTTAATTTGTATAATTATTTATTTCAATATTTTAAATCTAAAATTTAGTAATATCTAACGTCATTATCCTTTAGATTTCTTGACTTTTAATTTAATATTTTTAAATATAATCATAAAACTAATTATAATTTAGTCTTAATTTATGTTTTGTATATGATTCAATAATGCACTTAAAAATTAATATCGACATTTTATAAAAATACACGTTTAATGTAAATGATTATTTATTTTAATATTTTTAAATATAGAATTTAAAAAAGCTTTGTTTTGTTTACTTCTATTTTTAAAAAATAAGATATTTAACATTCTTTAATAATTTTATGTAATTAAATTGTACAATATTAATATTTAATATTAATAATTTAATATTTGGAAAAATGTTTTTAGATAATGTTAGATAGTTGATAGGGATCACCATCCGTCAACAATCGCAATCTTGAGTCCATCAACTTGGGAGTCTGCTTGTCAATTTGTATATCGTGGAACTTTAGGTGTTGTTTGGAGGACACAGAACAATAGAAGCAAAATTTTGAGCCCGCCAGTCCAGGAACCCGAGATCCAAAAAGTGGCCAAGTATGGAATGAAGAAGTCGTACATACTTTATAAAATGCCATGTCCATAATTTATAAAATTACATATGTAATGTGTATAATTATTTATTTCAATATTTTAAATCTAAAACTTAGTAATATCTAACGTACTTATCCTTTAAATTTCTTGAATTTTATTTTAATATTTTTTAATATAGTCATAAACCTAATTATAATTTAATTATAATTTATGTTTTGTATATGATTCAATAATGCACTTAAAAATTAATATCTATATTTTATAAAAATACATGTTTAATGAAAATGATTATTTATTTTAATATTTTTAAATATAGAATTTAAAAAAGTTTTTTGTTTGTTTACTTCATTTTTTTAAAATAAGAGATTTAACATCCTTTAATAGTTTTATGAAATTAAATTGTAAACTATTAATATTTAATATTAATAATTTAATGTTTGGAAATAATGTTTTTAGCTAATGTTAAATAGTTGATAGAGATCACCATCCATCAACAATCACAATCTTGAGCCTGCTAGCCTAACAGGCTTCCGGTCAATTTGTATATCGTGGAACTTCAGGTGTTGTTTGGAGGACACAGAACAATAGAAGCGCAATTTTGAGCCAGCTAGCCCACAATTTTGAGCTCGCTAGCCCGAGAACCCGATATCCAAAAAGTGGTTAAGTATGTACATACATTATAAAATCCCATGTCCATACTTTAGAAAAATACATATTTAATGTGTATAATTATTTATTTCAATATTTTAGATATAAAATTTAGTAATATCTAAAGTACTTATCATTTAGATATTCTAACTTTTATTTTAATATTTTTAAATATAATCATAAACCTAATTATAATTTCATCTTAATTTTTGTTTTGTATATGATTCAATAATGCACTTAAAAATTAATATCTAGATTTTATAAAAATGCATGTTTAATGTAAATGATTATTTATTTTAATATTTTTAAATATAAAATTTAAAAAAGCTTTGTTTTGTTTACTTCATTTTTATTTTTTAAATAAGAGATTTAACATCCTTTAATAATTTTATGTAATTAAATTGTACAATATAAATATTTAATATTAATAATTTAATACTTGGAAATATTTTTTTTATATAATATTAGATAGTTGATAGGGATCACCATTCGTCAACAATCGCAATCTTGAGCTCATCAGTCTGGGAGTCTGCTTGTCAATTTGTATATTGCGGAACTTCAAGTGTTGTTTGGAGGACACAGAATAATAGAAGCGCAAGCGCAAGTGAAATTTTAAGCTTGCTAGCCGAGGAACCGTCTATCCAAAAAATGACTAAGTATGACATGAGGAAGTTGTACATACTTTATAAAATCTCATTTCCATACTTTATAAAAGTAAATATATCATATGTATAATTATAATCATAAACCTAATTATAATTTCATCTTAATTTATGTTTTGTATAAGATTCAATAATGCACTTAAAAATTAATATCTATATTTTATAAAAATATATGTGTAATGTAAATGCTCATTTATTTTAATATTTTTAAATATAGAATTTAAAAAATCTTTGTTTTGTTTACTTCAATTTTTTTAAAAGAAGAGATTTAACATCTTTTAATAATTTTATGTAATTAAATTGTACACTATTAAAATTTAATGTTTAGAAATAATGTTTTTAGATAATGTTAGATAGTTGATAGGGATTACCATCCTTCAACAATTACAATTTTGAGCTGGCTAGCCCGGGAGTTCGCCTGTCAATTTGTATATTGTGGAGCTCTGGGTGGTTATATCATGGAGCTCTAGGTGGTGTTTGGAGGACACGAAACAATAGAAGCACAATTTTGAGCCCGCCATCACGGGAACCCACGATCCAAAAAAAAACTAAATATGAAATGAGGAAGTCGTACATAATTTATAAAATCTCATGTCCATACTTTATAGAAGTACATATTTCATGTGTATAATTATTTATGTCAATATTTTAAATCTAAATTTTAGTAATATCTAACTCTTATCCTTTAGATTTTTTACTTTTATTTTAATATTATTAAATATAATCATAAACCTAATTATAATTTCATTTTTATTTATGTTTTGTATATGATTCAATAATGCACTTAAAAATTAATATATATATTTTATAAAAATACATATTTAATGTAAATTATTATTTATTTTAATATTTTTAAATATTAAATTTAAAAAAACTTTGTTTTGTTTACTTCAATTTTTTTAAAATAAGAGATTTAACATCCTTAATAATTTTATGTAATTAAATTGTACAATATTATTATTCAATATTTTGAAATAATGTTTTTAGATAATGTTAGATAGTTGATAGGGATCACCATCCCTCAACAATCACAATCTTGAGCCCACCAACCCGGGATTTCTCCTGTCAATTTTCATATCGCAAAACTTTGAGTGTTGTTTGGAGGAAACAGAACAATAGAAGCTCAATTTTGAGCCGACCAATCCGAGAACCTGCGATCCAAAAAGTGGAAAGTATGGAATGAGGAAGTCATACATAATTTATAAAATCTCATGTCCATACTTTATAAAAGTACATATTTCATCTGTGTAATTATTTATTTCAATATTTTAAATCTAAAATTTAATAATATTTAACATACTTATCCTTTAGATTTCTTGACTTTTATTTTAATATTTTTAAATATAATCATAAACTTAATTATAATTTCATCTTAATTTGTTTTGTATATGATTCAATAATGCATTTAAAAATTAATATCTATATTTTATAAAAATACATGTTTAATGTAAATGATTATTTATTTTAATATTTTTAAATATAGAATTAAAAAAAAGTTTGTTTTGCAATTTTTTTAAAACAAGAGATTTAACATCCTTTAATAATTTTATGTAATTAAATTGTATAATATTAATATTTAAATAGGAGTCTGCCTATGAATTTGTATATCACGAAACTTTGAGTGTTGTTTGGAGGACACGGAACGATAGAAGTGCAATTTTGTGCTCGCCAGCCTCAGAGTCCACCTATCAATTTGTATATCACGGAACTCTGGGTGTTGTTTGGAAGACACATAACAATCGAAGCACAATTTTGATCCTGCGAGCCTTAGAACCCATGATCTAAAAAGTGGCTATGTATGGAATGAGGAATCTGTACATGCTTTATAAAATCTCATGTCCATACTTTATAAAAGTACATATTTAATGTGTATAATTGTTTATTTCAATATTTTAAACATAAAATTTAGTAATATCTAACTTAAATATCATTTGGATTTCTTGACTTTTATTTCATCTTAAATATAATTTTTAAACCTAATTATTATTATACAATATTTTTAATTATAATCATAAACCTAATTATAATTTCATCTTAATTTGTGTTTAGTATATGATTCAATAATGCACTTAAAAATTAATATCTATATTTTATAAAAGTACATGTTTAATGTAAATGATTATTTACTTTAATATTTTTAAATATAGAATTTAAAAAATCTTTGTTTTGTTTAATTCAATTTTTTTTTAAATAAGAGATTTAACATCCTTTAATAATTTTGTGTAATTAAATTTTACAATATCAATATTTAATATTAATAGTTTAATATTGGGAAATAATGTTTTTAGATAATGTTATATAGTTGATAGGGATCATCATCCGTCAACAATTGCAATCTTGAGCCCGAGAGTCTACCTATCAATTTGTATATCACGAAACATCGGGTGTTGTTTGGAGGACATAGAACAATAGAAACACAATTTTGAGCCCGCAAGCCTGGGGATCCAAAAATTGGTTAAGTATGGAATGAGGAATCCGTAAATACTTTATAAAATCGCATGTCCATACTTTATAAAAGTACATATTTAATGTGTATAATTATTTATTTCAATATTTAATATTAATAATTTAATATTTGAAAATAATGTTTTTAGATAATGTTAGATAGTTGATAGGGATCACCATCCATCAAAAATCATAATCTTGAGCCTGCAAGCCCTGCAATCCGCCCTCCAATTTGTATATCGCGGAACCCCTAGTGTTGTTTGGAGGAAACGGAACAATAGAAGCGCAATTTTGAGCCCGCCATCCAAGGAAGCCGCTATCCAAAAAGTGACTAAGTATGGAATGAGGAAGTCGTACATACTTTATAAAATCTCATTCCATACTTTAGAAAAGTACATATTTAATGTGTATAATTATTTATTTCAATATTTTAGATCTAAAATTTAGTAATATCTAACGTAGTTATCCTTTGGATTTCTTGACTTTTATTTTAATATTTTTAAATATAATTATAAACCCAATTATAATTTCATCTTTGTATATGATTCAATAATGCACTTAAACATTAATATCTATATTTTCTAAAAATACATGTTTAATGTAAATGATTATTTATTTTTTAATATTTTTAAATATAGAATTTTAAAAAGCTTTGTTTTGTTTACTTCAATTTTTTTAAAACAAAAGATTTAACATCCTTTAATAATTTTATGTAATTAAATTGTACAATATCAATATTTAATATTAATAATTTAATATTTGGAAATAATGTTTTTAGATCATGTTAGATAGTTGATAGGGATCACCATCTGTAAACAATCAAAATCTTGAGCCTGCCAGTCTAGGAGTTTGTCTGTCAATTTGAGAGATAGGATTAAAAAGCTAGAAGACAAACTAACCAACAATTTGACCCTCAATAATATGGAAAAAAATTGGATATCAAACCCATCAAAGAAGAAATGAATAAGCTAATCAAACTCGACCATGATCATAACAAAAGATCCTTGAACCTCATAATTTTTGGTATAAAAGAACAATAAGAGGAGGATACGCTAGTAATAGTAAAAGAAGAATTAAAAAATAAATCACAAATTGATACAACTTACATCTTAGAAGCAAAGACGCTAGGAAAAATAATTGATCATAAAGATAGGTTGATTTGTGTCAAAGTAAGTTGTAATAACCATAAATATAGCATACTTAGTAAATATCTGAGCTTAAAAGGGTCAGGAATATTTATAAATGAAGACCTCATTCCCGAAGACCAAGTTGAATTAAGGAAGGAAGTTCAAAAGGTAAAAGAAGCCAGGAAAGAAGGAAAATGGGAAATAATTAGAAATCAAAAAGCTATTGTTAGGGATAGAGACCAGAAGAATAATAATAAATAGGAATTTGGGACACTCAAGATCCTTTTTTGGAATTGTCGTGGATTTCCATGGCGCAAAGGTTCTATAATAAGTTGGATCCTGAGTGATATTGATATTATATGTCTAGTTGAAACTTGGGAGCATGAGGAGTCTAAAGTCCCTAACATGGAAGGATTTGTCTTGTGGTCGCATGGAACAAAAAATCCCACCGTAGAGGGATAGAAAGCATAGCTTGTTATATTAGAAAGAGTATTTCTCCTCACATTCAACTTCATAAGATTGACCCTCTTAATCAATACATTTGGATAGAAATTTCAAACACCAATGCTAAGAAGATGTATATAGAAATTTGTTATTTTGCACCTATTAATTCTACTTTTTATAAGAAAAATAATCTAGATAAAAATTGTCCCTATAATAATTTAGAACAAGATATTTATAATTTTAAAAATGAAGGTAATATCCTCCTTCTAGGAGACTTTAATGCTAGGACTATAACTAAACAAGCTAATCTTTTGACGCCTACCAGACTCCTTGGAGCACGATCGCTCTAACCAGGACCTTCTTTCTCCTCTCGGCCCGAAGAACTTGTATGTTCTTCTATTCCCCTACCAGGAATATTCCTTACCCACAACAACTCTCCAAAGGTCTCCTTCAACGGTCGGGAAATCGGAATTTGCGGGTTCGCGAATCCTATGGTCGCGCGTTCCTTACTTCACGATTCCCCGAACCCCGATGCGAGTCAACGTTGAATTCTCCTCTACTATCAGTATTTTCCCCTATCGGGAAATCTCTACTCGTGATGTCAACTAAGGGAATCCCCAACCTCCGAACCCCGATGTGCCGATACTCCAATGTGCACATGTGGATAGACCCGTTTGTCTTCCGTCGCTTCTATCGGGATTTCAGGATTCGCAGGATCGCGAATCATGTTGTCAAAGGACTCAGGACTTCTCTTTTCTCGATCCATAATGTTCCGCCACCTATCTCCCACTAACTCCGGGTGTAGCCCACACGACCCCTCCGTCGGGATATCGCACTTCGCGACTTCAAGCTGCAAGTTTTCTCTGTTCTTGCAAACCCCGATTCTCCGATCCCTGACTCCTCGGGATCTCCTAACACGCGTCCCACATGATCGATGGTTCTGAGCTTATCGGGATATCGCCCCTCATGATATCATTCTTCTTGTTACAATCTCTTGGAACTTCAACTCACGATTACCCGATACGCGATGTCACGCGCAGATACAACGGCTCCCTCTGCCTCGATTTGACGGCTCTGATCCCTCCTGAGCTTGGAACACTCGGTGGTCCTCGTCGGAACTTCCCTANATCGGGATATCGCCCCTCATGATATCATTCTTCTTGTTACAATCTCTTGGAACTTCAACTCACGATTACCCGATACGCGATGTCACGCGCAGATACAACGGCTCCCTCTGCCTCGATTTGACAGCTCTGATCCCTCCTGAGCTTGGAACACTCGGTGGTCCTCGTCGGAACTTCCCTATACCTCCGCGAGATCTGACAACCCACGGGACTTTGCAGAACCCCCAAGAGGATTTCAACCGTCCGCTCTAACCTAAATGTTTTCTATGAGAAGAACCAATGCTTCCTCCACGAAGACTTGCTCCCTGCTTGCCGACCTGCGAATGCTTCCTTCAAACTTCCAATGGCAGCTTCCCTGCGCTTATCCTCCAGTGAATTCAGAGGCCTATTCCTCCTGAGATTGTTTTTAACTTCAAGTCCTAAAAAAGAAACTTTGCACACACTCCTTGCAGCAACTCTTCAACTTGGACTAAGTGTTGAAGTCTTTCGACTCTGCGCACTCCTGCGGCAGCAGTCCTTCAATGCTTTACTCAGGTTCGCAACCCTGAGACTTTTCCTTTGCCTGTGCACTCCTTGCGCGACACTGTGCTTAGTTGCACTTCATGGGAATGAAAACAAAAGTTATCTCTATTGAACCCTTCTATCAACGCACTCCTTGCGAATGATTCGACTGCACTACTTGCAGAAATTCTCTGGCTCACTTAGAGAAACAATTGAAGCTCATTCACTCATCCTCTCAGACTTTTATCCATTCATGAAATCACATACACAGCATATAAAATCACATGCATGATAGGAAGCAAACCTCCATGAGCAAAACATCAATACACAGAGAATAGACACAAAACCATGAAATTGAATCAAAGCTTTCTTCTATTAATTCAATATCTGTACATGGGTGTTCTTCATACAATTCTCTGCTTGCTCTTCTCTTCTTGCTCCTGTTCTGAATGAATGAATGGATCCCGTTACAATGTACAATGAGGGTGTCTATATCCATTTTCCCTCTCAGACTCTAAACTATCAAATCTAAACTTAAATTCCTATCTACTAGCATTAAATCTATTAACTGTCGACTATCTACCAAAGGACGAGAGCTTAAGGCTCAAGGTCCAATACAATATACAAAGGCACTTTCTATAAATGGTGCATTTATACATTGGTGCATCATCTTGAATGAGAATTCAAAAAGTGTCGGCTGGCCTTGTCCAGCTATTCATTGTCTTCCACGTTGGCTCACTTGATGTATTGACGATGCTCCTGCATCATACTCCTCGACTTGAAAAAATTTCATGGGCTCTTGTCCATGAGCTCCTGCACAGTCTGTCCATGCTTTTGGATCTCTGTTTCATTTTCCCAGCTAGCATATTCCACTGGGTGATTCTTCCACTTGATCAAATACTCATAGTATTGTTTTCATCTGGTCTTTTTACTCACTCGCTTGTCCAGTATGCACTCCATCTGAGGCTTTTCTGCCATCGGCATCTGCTTCTGCCACTGGACTTCTGGATGTTCATCACTCCCAGCTCTTGCTTCCTCAGCCTTATATGGATATAAGTTTGATACATTGAACGTCGGAGATATTCTGATGTCATCCAGCAATTCAATCTCATAAGCATTTTCCCCCAATTTCTTTAGGACTCTGCATGGCCCAATTTTCTTCATTTTCAGCTTGTTATATGTTCCCCTTGGGAACCTTTCCTTTCTCAAGTGTGCCAGAACTAGATCACCAACTTTGAACTGAAGTTGTCTCCGATGTTGATCTGCTCTGTGCTTGTACTCCTGATTGGAATCAATCAGTCGTTGCTTCACTCTGCTGTGAAGTTCCTTCATTGCTTCAGCGAACTCTTTTGCACTAGCACTGCTAGTCGCAGTTTGTTCTGACTCCCTGAGTTCAGAAAATCCCCTCGGCTGTGTCCCATACACAATATGAAATGGAATTTTCTCTGTACTCTGATTCACTGAACCGTTGTATGCAAACTCTGCCTGTGGAAACACATTGTCCCAGCTGCTATGGTGCTCTGTCACCAAGCTTCTCAGTAAATCTCCCAGACTTTTGTTGACTACCTTTGTATGTCCATCCGTTTGAGGATGGTAAGCTGAACTAAACACCAAGTTAGTTCCTAGCTTCTTCCATAAGGTCCTCCAAAAATTCCCTATGAATTTAGTGTCTCTATCTGAAACTATGCTTTTCGGCAATCCATGAAGTCGAATGACCTCCTTGAAAAATAGATTGGCGATGTGGGTCACATCACTGGTCTTCTGGCATGGGATAAAATGTGCCATCTTAGAAAACCTATCTACCACCACAAATATGGAATCAACACCTCTCTGCGTCCTCGGCAAACCCAATACAAAATCCATGCTTATCGCCTCCCATGGTCTCTCTGGTATGGGCAATGGCTGATAAAATACTGCATTCTGCTTCCTGCCCTTTGAATGCTGGAAAATTCTGCACCTGTCAACAAAATTTTTGACATCTGACCGCATCCTCGGCCAAAAGTATGCTTCTCTTAGCTTTGCAAATGTCTTATCATGGCCAAAATTCCCTACCAAGCCTCCACTGTGCTTCTCTTTTAGAAGATTCTCCCTCATGGAGAAATTCGGAATACATAGCTGGTTGCCTCTAAACAACAATCCATTTTGGATCATGTAATCCATCCATGGGCTCCTATCCCTGAGAACTGGATTCTCAGCTGCCTCATATGCTTTTGCAAAATCTGCATCACCTGCATACATGTCTTTAAGATTCTCAAAACCCAATGTTTTGACTCGAAACTCCTGCAACAACAAACATTTCCTACTCAAAGCATCAACCACTTTGTTAGTAGTACCTGAAATGTGTTTAATTACAAACATGAAATTCTGCATATACTCTACCCATTTTGCATGCTTTTGATTCAACTTCTCTTGTTGACTCACAAACTGCAATGCATGATTATCGTTGTACAATACAAATTCCTTTGGGATCAAGTAATGCCTCCACTTCTTCAATGCCTGTATGATAGCATAAAACTCTTTATCATACGTGGAGTATTTCAGCTTTGCTTCATCCAGCTTCTTGCTGAAATATGCAACTGGTCTGTCCTCCTGGCTCAAGACCGCTCCTATGTCATATCCGCTTGCATCACACTTCACCTGAAACGTCTTCATAAAATCCGGCAACACCAACACTGGTCGTTCCGTTATCTTCTGCTTCAACAGATTGAAGCTCTTCTCATCCTCTACTGTCCAGTGAAAAATTTTATGCCGCTTCTTCATTATGTCCATCATCGCTGTGCCAATTCCACTAAAATTCCCGATGAACTTTCGGTAGAAACTAGCTAAACCATGGAAACTCCTCACCTCGAAAACATTCCTCGGTGATGGCCAATTCTTAATCACTTCCACTTTACTCGGATCCATTTTCAATTCATTAGCCAAAATAACAAAACCCAAATAAATGAGCTCTGTCTTCATGAATGAGGACTTCTTCATATTAATCAACAGCTTCTCTTGCTGTAGCTTCCTCATCACAATGGCCAAATGCTTCAAGTGTTCAGCCTTCGTCTTACTGAAGATCAGTATATCGTCCAGATATACAACTACAAATTTCCCGATGAACTCCCTCAGGACTTCATTCATCAATCTCATGAATGTGCTCGACGCGTTTGTCAAACCAAACGGCATGACCAGCCATTCGTACAAACCCTCGTTTGTCTTGAATGTTGTCTTCCAGTCATCACCTTCCCTCATGCGAATCTGGTGATATCCGCTCTTCAGATCAATCTTTGAAAAATAATTTTCCCCGCTCAGGCAATCCATCAGATCATCCATTCTCGGCAATGGGAACCTGTACCTGATGGTTATCTTGTTGATCTCTCTTGAATCGGTACACATTCTCCAACCTCCATCCTTCCTTGGACTGAGCACTGTCGGAACAACACACGGACTCAAGCTTTCTTTGACCAATCCTTTGTCCAACAACTCCTGGACCTGTGTATTGACCTCCTCATTCTCCTGCAGCGTCAACCTGTATGCAGCTTTGTTCGACAAACTGGCTCCTGGTATGAGATCAATGTGGTGACTCTCACTCCTCATCGGTGGCAACGAATGAGGTAATTCGTCCATGATGATTGTAGCGAACTCTTCCAATAGTCCCTGAATCTCATCTAGTAAGTCATCCACTCTTGTGCTAGTCAAGACAATCCTTGGTTTCCTAACCACAAAGAATTGTGGATCTTCCTTCTTCTCCATCTCTGTGAGAAGTTCCTTCCCACTCATGAGAAGTATTGTGTTGCTTACTTCCGGATTCACCTCCTTATCCTTTATCGGAAGTAACCTATGTGTCCTCCCATCCTTCTCTAGGGTATATGTGTTCATTATCCCATCATGAACCACATTTATGTCATATTTCCATGGTCTAACCAGCAATAAATGACATACATCCATGGGAATGACATCGCACAAGACCTTATCATTATATCCTCCAATTTTAAAGTCAATCAGGCATTGTTTAGTGACACTTACCTGATGCCCTTTCTGTAGCCACGAGACTTTGTATGGACTCAGGTGATCAGTTGTCTCCAACTCCAACTTCTCTACCATCTCAGTCGAAACGAGATTGTCTGTGCTACCACTGTCAACAATAACCTTGCATTTCCAGTCCTTGGTTTTGCAAACTGTTCTGAATAGTCTGGTCCTTTGTGCTGAGTCCTCCACCTCTTTCCCAGGTGTCAAAATAACTTTGCGCATCATCAGCGACCTTCCACTTTCTGTGTCTTCATTCTCAACATCACGCCTCTGCGCTTCAGTGATGTGAGCTTCTCCTCTATCCTTCTTCCTATCTAGACAGTCAACTGCCTTGTGTCCATTCTTTCCACACGTGAAGCACTTGATGACTCCACCTCGGCCTCTTCCTCTCCCTCTGGTATGAGGAATTATGTTTGCATCAGCATAATCTCCTCTCTGCTCATTATGCTGCCCTCTGGGTTCAATGTATGGTCCTTGTTATCGCACAGTTTGTAGGAAAGGTTTAAGTAGCTTGGATTCAAGGCTCAAACTGGCGTAACAGGAGCTTCCCCACCCACTATCACCTCGATGGGGAGCTCTTTCTATTCTGGGTGGCTAATCCCAAGGGAGACGTCCCTAGTAATCTGGGGTTCTGAAGGAGAAGGATCAAGGGTTTAAGGCTTCAAAGGTTAAGGTAAGCTTTCCCTTCACAGATTACTACCAAAATGATAGTTAAGGAGAAGATCTTCCACTGAATGGCACCTGTTTGCGAGACAAGGCAAATAAAACTAAAAGAATGTTGCAGTGGTTAGTACTTCAAAACATTAATGACTATCTTTAATACATATGAGAAATAATAGATGTAATTATTGACGAAGTCAATGATTGCTAATAAAGACAAAGGATTATAATACTTCTTCAATAAATACAAAAGGTACTTGCATTCAATGTGTGAAATCAACTCCTTGTATTATCACAATGCAGTAAATGTCATAAATCTGCTCATATATATATAATGTTGTTGCGTCACTATTACAGGTTTAGGGTGACGTCAGCCTTATTATTAGGTTAATTTTGAAGACAATGAGAGGAACGTTTTGTCAAATAAGATTATGAATGCAATAAAAAACTCAAAGTCTATCAAATAGATGACTATACCACAACGTTCTAAGGCCAAACTAGGGTTTTAACAAGTATGAGGTCACCTATATTGTTGTTGGTTAGTTTGATAGGTGAAGAAGTGGACGTTTTGCCAAAATAAACCAATGAAAAGACTCAACACTTCTATGGCTATCAAAGGATGTCTTAGCCGCAAATTTTAGACCAATCAAGGTTCAAAGAAG
>ML787006.1:235070-246346 GCA_009831015.1 Picea engelmannii | reverse complement strand
CTCCCTGACTCAATCCGGAGTCCAAGGGAGTTCCACAGATGCCTCTGCATCCTCCAGGTCTGACACCCTGCACACTCAAAGAAACTGAGTTAGCAGCACCTGTCTACACCAAGGTAGTAAAAACATCCTGTCATATAACTCAAGCATCATAATGGAAGAAAAGTTTTATCATCATATAAATCCAGATCACTTGCGAGAAAGTGTCCTCAAAGAATAAGTTAGGTAAGTGCACCAGAGCGGGATGTTACAAAACTCAACTCTAAGGGTAGTTTGCACCACTAGGAATTATCATTTTGTATATCATTAGTCGGCATTGCTTTATACTCTAACTTAGTAGTATATGTGTCCAATGAAGGTTTTTTTTATCATACCAATGAATATGATTCCTCTCTAACTCTCACATGAATGGTTAAATATTCCACGAATTGATTCCATTAAAATGAATTAATTCATTCTAGTCTAACCATGTGGATATGATATATTTGTTTTAATTTTGAGATCATACACTATAAAACACTTCTAATTTTTCTCAATTTTCCTCCACATTTATGTATGGTTTATCTAGAAATGTTGTATGCCTAAACTTCACAACCATATTAGTTAAGTACAATCACAAAGTGCATCAAAGAGGACTTTATTTATTTTGCATAGCCATATAAGATATCTAATGTTGTACAATCATTATTAAGACCAAAATGAATTTTAATCCTCAATTAATCCATTTTATAAACACAAATCAACTTCCACTAAGTTTTTATTGTCATATATATAATTAGGATAAATGATTTTCTTATATGTGTGTGTGTGTGTGTGTGTGTGTGTGTGTGTGTGTGAAATCATGAAGATGGATAAAACGTTTGCTTGTTTTATGAGAAAACAAAATTGTATTTTCACAAGTTCTTCAACTTCCAGCATACAAAAGTATTTTTTTTTTTTAGAATTTCACTTTATAGTAAAAAAAAAACTTGTGAAGAATTTTGTTCGCTTTCCAATGACTATTTTTCAATTTTTTTTTATCAATATTTGATATGTCAATTTGACAATTGTTTAACAGTATGTTCCTTAAACATGAAAGGAATGATAATGAGTTATGTTTTCCCACAACAATGTATCTATTAGTAAACTTATGTTTTTAAGAAATGAAATATACTGCAACAATCTACAGAGACTCCGTTTTATTATGACTATAATTTTGAATCTAACGGCTGAATATTATAATTTCTAGAATTTTTTTAAGTTGACCAAGCTGAAAACGTTACAGATTTTAAACAAATGTTTTTCTACACCTTGTATCTATCTTAATTTTTACTTAAAAGTAAAATCTAAATATACCATTTCGAAAAGAACAGTTTAAGGATTATGAATATAACTTTTTTAAAAATTTTCACTGTATATTTTTAGAGATACCGATATTTCATTTCACTGAATCATAATTTCAGCTGAAAATATTATGCAATGATTTTTTTTAAAAAATAAATAAAATTAGATAAAAATAATGAAAAAGAAAACAAATTGTAGGAATTGAAAGTAGATTCAATTTTGGAAATGTTGGTGTCATTTTTGAAACCAAATTCTCAATATTTGCAAGAGTCTGCAACCTCTAAAGTTCAGGTAAGCTTGGGTCAATTCTCTAGTTTTTGTTTTTAGTCCCAATTTCATCTTTTCGACCGAAATAATCTTTTGGCTGAAAAAATATTATTTTGGCCAAAAGACTAATTTTTAACGGAAACCGTCAAAAGAGAACGGTTTTCAAGGTTTTCGGCTGAAAAAACCTTCTTTCGACAGAAAAGCATGTTGAGAAAATTATGTCAGTTGAAAAGAATGAAAAGACACGTCGTATAGTTTCATTTCACACGAAATCGTATAAATACACTTTCGAGCGAACACATTTAACACAATTCATCAGATGGACAAACATATATGAGCTCAGGGATAGGGATTTCAAAGCATTTCTATTACTGATTGTAGTTGTATTATTTTCTTTCTTTATTTCTTCCCTTTGTTCCATAGGCTTAATCGGAGGATCAATATCGATACAGGATGGTTTTCTAGAGCACCTAAACAAAGTTTTGAATCATCTTTTTGGTTTTTGTTGAATAAGGTAATTGATGTTTGTTCAAGTATTTATTGGAATAACAATTTATATGTTGAAAGATAAATGTTGAGCATTTTTTCAAGGTGAAGTCTTTGTTGAACATATATTTTACAGATAACTATAAAAGTCATGGGAAACAAAATTTTGCACAAGAGAAAAATTGATCGCACTCGAGATGATACTCACTAAAACGAACAAAGGAAAGAGCATTATTGGAGAAAGAAATGAGAATGTGCAAACATTGAAGAAATAAATGATGATAATGTCAATAGAGATTTTCAACAAAAAGAAGTTCAACCAGGTATGCATGCACATATGATGATCGAGAAAACGACACACATTGGGACTATATTCAAAAAGTACAAAATTCAAAGTATAGAATTCAAATTTAAAATATTGTAAATAATATAATTGATTGTAATTACAATCTGATGTTTTTCAAAAAACATAAATAGATTGGTCTCATAATGTCGACGAAGACGTTGAAACCAAAATTGAAGCAGAAGTCGAATCACCTATAAGTATGTACATAAATTTAGATAATACAAGATGAACACTCAAGTATATATAGTTTAGTGCATTTGTGTTCAAGTTATGTTTTTTAATATAAACTTTCAATTGAAATATGCAGGAGAATCTATCAACATTGATGATGAAATATTAGAAAATGTTTATACTAACAAATTTTGGAAGAAAAAAGATAAGAATTATATAATATATCGAACTAAGAATATGTAAAATACTTTTTTAAAAGATGAATCAATAATAGTACAAGCTCAACTTTTACTCTGTCTAATGAAGTCAAGAAATTTAAAATAAGCTACATCATTATTGGGTATTCAAAATTCAACAAAGGATACAAAGGTGAAACGGAATGTCTTTAACAATATAACTAGTGTATTAAAATCTTTTGGAAAATCTTGAAAAAGAAGATGTTTGTGTTGCACATAGAGTGATACAAACAACAGTTGTTTCATTTAGCAATATAAAAGATCGTTTGACAAGACACATAGAAAAAACGACGGGAACGTCAAGAAAAAAATTGCACAAACATAGAAAAATTCGATTGAAAATAGATGCAAATGATGAACTCGTCTTTTGGACAGTGATTTCTAGACAAACCTACAAAGATAGACTTGCAGAAAATGTTAAAGAATTGGCCCGTAATTGTTGGTTGGAAGAATCTCGTGTTTCACCACATAAAAGGGATGTGTTGCGATGAATAATAGCACGAAAAAAATATGAAGAACATCCAAAACATATATTGTCAATGACACAAATAGAATTGTTCAATAAGTTCAAAGAAGAGCACAAAGAAGTTAAAATTTCCATCAATACATTTGTGCAACAAAACCCGTGGTTTGTTAAACCCATCACTGTTCGTGACACTTGTTGTTGTCATTATCATGTGGAATTTGAGTTGTATTACGACACTTTCTTGGATTTTGGTAAAACGTTATGGCCAGGTCCACCTCCTCCTTCCACATTCCCTGTTTTTATATCTGAAATTCTATGTGAAAGAGAAGATGATGATTTATTTTACAAAAAAAAATGTGTTGGTGGAAATAAATGTGATCTTCGTGTAAATATAAGTTTGTTTCATTCAAAGTATCATATTGATATGAATGATCAATCATTTTCTAATATAAGAGTCAATTGGAAGAGATATGAATATATCAATAACAAGGCTCCACATTTTTCAAATGTTATTTCCAAAAGGATTGATTTGAAGGTAGATAAAATATGTGCGATATATTTTTTGAAGAAGTTTGAGGAAGAAATTTATAAATACACCAAGCATTCACATAAAGATCGATGGCAAGATATACAATTCAAACAATCACGTAAAGTGTTTCCACCAGGGACAATTTTGTCTGTAGTTGATTTTGTAGAGAATTACACATTCGCGGCACAAAAAGAAATACAGAGTGAATATTATCATTCTGCTCAAGTCACAATATTTGTCCACATTCTATATAGACATGCTCAACGGAGTCTTGATAACATAGAAAAAACCAACGACAATCGACATGTTATTAAAGAATATCACTTTTATATAAGTGATGATCGATCACACGACACACATTATGTACAACATTGTTTTGATAAATTTTATGATCCATTGAAAGAACGTGAAATCGGATTCGATCGACATTGGATATGGTCATATGGGTGTGCAGGTCAGTTCAAATCTTCACGATCATTCTATTGGTTATGTTGTCTTCATAGAAAATTAAACATTACACATTGTTGAAATTTTTTTGAGACTGGTCATGGAAAAGGTGAGCATGATGGTGTAGAGGCATGTCTAAAATGAGCACTTTGAAGGTATTAGATGAACCCTCATGACGATCGATTTAAATCCACTGAACAAGTTGTTGAATGGTGCAAAATGGCACTAATCCATGAATATAATCCGTCAAAGGATGTGCATAGTTGTGTCTATATATAAATGTTACACATGTACACATGATATTTTTATTTGAATGTGTTCAAATTTATATTCAAACTTCAATCATTTTCTTGAGAGATTTCAAGTTAACAAGTTCTTGTCTTGTGCAGGTTTTTTCGGTATGTTAGAATCCAATATGTAAATAAACCAATCTCATTTGACACCAATACAATACCTGGGACACCAAAAATACATTCAATTAAAAAAAACGTTTTCAAAATGTGTTTTCATTTGATAGAATAAATGAGTCTTGTTTTTGTTCAGTTTACATAGAGGACACAGAATCCATAGATATTTGCGAAAATAAAAATGTAGGATATGTTAAAGCTTGGAGACATACTGAACTTAATGTAAAAGGGAAAATTCCACTTGCAAGCTCAGAGGAGATGGAATCAAATGAAACTATAGTGTCAGTTGATGGCGATAGAGTTTCTGATCTTGTTAGAGAAGGTAATTTTTATGTTTAAATTTTTTCAAATAAATTGTAGATGTACTTGTGTGATAATATAACATGAACTATTTGTTATCCAATATATACAATTATTTGCAGGAGATGTTTTTGCCATGGTTGCACCTATAAAAAACACTGAAAATGTGAAATATTATTTGATGCGATGCACATAACAAAAGATGAGCCTATTAGAAGATTTTGATGATAACGGTTTTATATATGAAAGATGATCCATTGTATTGAAAGGATATTTTTTTTAAGAAACCCATCAAACCAATACTCATGTTCACTTTCAAGACTATCAGTCAGACGTCACAAGTTGTCAATATAGTCATTTGGTATATGCAACGCGCATAAAGTTAATAGAAGTTCAATAAAAAAAAAAAAAGTTAGAAAATAGAAAATGTCCAAAGTCGATCATGAACGAATAATTGAATATGGAATACCATTACGATGTTTTTAAACAAGTGGCACATGTACATTCCAGAATTTTTTATTTTTCATTGAAAGTACATTCCAGAATTTGATGACTTGTTTTGATTATTTTCAACCATATTTCCAAATAGGATATTTATAAAAAGGGTATGTATAAAAAACTCCATATCATTCTTAAAAAACAAAGATAAAATATGGTTCAACCATATTTTATCTGTGTTTTTCAGCCATTACACCAATCAAAATTATTTTATAAGCATTATACCATTAAAAATTTAGTTGTATACCTCTTGTACTGTGAGCATTTTATTTTAAACTAAAAAATTGTTAAACACCATTTCCATTGAACACTTACTTTTTTCAATAGCATTTTTTCCGTTTTATTTTAATAATATTGTATTAATTTTAAGAAAAGTTAAACATATTTTATATTTTCTATTGTAATAATATCTTGTTTCAAATTTTAACTCAATCCGATTTTTATTTTGTTTTATGAGCATTATATAAATTAAAGTTGAATTGAACATCTCTTTTATTTTGAATATTTTTTTTAATTATTGTTCTCAAAATTAAAGAAAAGTTAAAAACACCTCTTTCATTTTGAGATTTTATTTTATTAAGGGTATATGAACTTTGAGGTGAATATATCTTCTAGCTTTAGCATTTTTTTAATGACTACATGATAAAATTAAAGAAGAGTTGATCATCTCTTCCATTTTAAGATTTTATTTTATTGTCACATCATTTTAAGCATTTTATTTTATCATTATCACACAAACAAAAAAGAGTTGATCTCTTCTGTCTCAAGATTTTATTGTATAAACATTACCTATAATTAATTTGGATATCTCTTCTATCTTGAGAATTTTATTTTATTACTATTGCACCAATCAAAAAAAAGTTGAACATATTTTCTATCCTAGATTTAAGAGCATTGACTTCTTTAAGTGGTATTTTTTTTTTTTCATTTTTTAAATTTATATTCTAACAACTGAAAACAATTTAAACATGTCTACCACTTGTTGTAATAACACTTTACTAATAATATCATATATATACAAATATATTCATTCTAATTATTAAGTTGATTTACATTTAAAATTTGAAATTATTTAGAATTTTCATTTTAATAATTAAGTTGATTTTCATGTAAACTTATTTAGAAGTGTTAATCATTAGAATTAAATTATAATTTATATATCTCATCTCTAACAAAGTTAAGGAAATTAATACAACCTTGCCTAAAGTCAAGTGAATTAAATTGTAATTAATAGATCTTTTCTCTAACAAAGTTAAGGAAATTAATACAACCTTGCCTAAAGTCAAGTGAAGACCCTTACAAAAATGTGGGTTTATGTGAATAGTACTAAACCATAGCCTGAAAATTGTTTTCCTAATGTAATTCTCTTTCATACATGTTATCTGATTTGTACAAGGGGTATGTGTTGTTCCTTGGCATGTCTAAAACACAATGCTTAAATGCATACATCCTCCATTGAATTCCACATTGGTTACCTTCTTCCAAAATCAAACACAAGTTTTATGAAAAGAAATTGTTAGATCATGAAAATTTCTTCCTTTTAGTACAGTTGATACCATCATAGGCTTTGCATGTTTAAAGTGTTTCTACTACCATATATTCTCAAATAAGTTTTGCATGCTTTAACATGTTGTCTATTATCATATATTCTTAAATAGATATGCAATGATACAATCCTGTATGTTTGACACTTCATTGTTTTCTTGTCCATCTATTAAGTTTGCATATTCTTAAATATATAAACAACAACACATTCTTGTATTATTGACTTTGTATATTCTTAAATAGATAAATAACAACACATTCTTCTATTATTTCACTTTAATTTTTCTTTTCATTTATTTAGCAGATCTCATATGCATATATTTCATTTAGTTTTTCCTTTAGTTTTTTTTATTACTTAAGTGCATCTATGTAACCAATTTATTTAACATCTCATATGCATATCTTTCCTTTAGTTTTTTTTATTAGTTAAGTGCATTTATGTAACCAATTTATTTAACAGGTCTCATATGCCTATATTTCCTTTAATTTTTTTATTAGTTAAGTGCATCTATGATCTCATATGCCTATCTTTCCTTTAGTTTTTCCTTTAGTTTTTTTTATTAGTTAAGTGCATCTATGTAACCAATTTATTTAGCAGATCTCATATGTCTATCTTTCCTTTAGTTTTTTCCTTTAGTTTTTTTTATTGGTTAAGTGCATCTATGTAACCAACAAGGTCATTAGTAACTAGAAAAAAAAAAACATTTAATATAAAATTAATCTGCTAAAATTATTCTGCCAAAATTATTTGATAATATATAAATAGAATCATATTTTTGACAGTCCACAATGAACATAAAATAAAACATTTAAATTAATACATACATAAAAGTATTTAAGAGTTTGATGCTTAATTTAATGCATTGTAAAAATGATAATATACAAAACATTAGTTCATTACTAGTTAACTTTGCCACTTCTTTTTCCATCAACTTTGAGAAATCAAATATGAGACAATAAATTGCTATTTTGAATTCCAAAATTATGAATTATATATATATATATATATATATATATATATATATATATAATCAAAGTCTGAATAGTTACACTGTAAAATACATAAGTTCCACATCCATTTTAAGATGATAAAAAAACTAAGACATTTAACTCCAAAATTCTGGACTCTAAGCCATCGCTTTAAGATAGATCACTTTATACCTGCCAAAAAAAACAGAATTCAAAAATTAAAAATTTACAATTCAAACATACGAAATAATACAGAATTCAAAAATTGTGATTAAAACAAAATTGGCAAACATACCAAATAATTTAAGTCTCATCCTCCAACATACTCTTTCCCACAAAATATATTGTAAGCATATTTTCCACCAAATATAATTTAGACATCTGTAATAATAAAAAACAATAATAAAAAAACAAATAACACATATTAGCATATATACTATAACTAAATATTAAATAAACAATAAGAAATAATAACATACCCAACCACAATTAAACAGATTTAAGATAGTTACTCTCCAATTAAGAGTACATGATTTAAACAATTTGTAAATCTTATCTAAAATCTTAAAAAAAATTAAAAGGAAAAATTATGTTCTTGGTAAAAAAAATTGTGAGTTGGAGTTAGATAATAATCTGAAAATAAATATAGAATTGTGTATGAAGAAAATTCACAAATCTCCATATTAATTCATTCTTCCAATGCAATACTTATCTCCTCGTGGATAAAGTCCCAAATCCTTCAGGTGAAATTCTCCTTGTGGATAAGGTCTCAAATATTTCAAGTGAAATTCTCATCCCAGGTGATGTTATTGTGTTCTTGGTAAAAAAAAATTGTGATTTAGAGTTAGATAATAATATGAAAATAAATATAGAACTGTGTATGAAGAAAATTCACAAATCTCCATATTAAGTCATTCTTCCAATGAAATACTTATCTCCTTGTGGATAAAGTCTCAAATCCTTCAGGTGAAATTCTCCTTCTGGATAAGGTCCCAAATCCTTCAGAAATTCTCATCCCTGGTGATGTTATTTGATCATATTTACACAACAATAAAATACTAATCTCCTCAGCAGTTAAATACTTTTCTCTTCTTCTGCAGTGGTTATATAATCAAATTCCACAATGCCCTTTCAAACTAAAGGACACATAAATCTTCATATTAAGTCATTCTTCCAAAAAACTACTTATTATCTAAAAAAGTTCACAAATCTCCATTTTAAAAACCATTCTTCTAGAAAATACTTATCTCCTCTTTTTGCGATGGAATAGATGTTCTCATATAATCTTGTATGTACATGAATAAAACACAAATCTTCACATGTATATTAAGTCATTCTTCAAAACCATTTAAATGGGATGTATTCATATTAGATATAATGAAATGCTCTTTGAAATTATGTGTGAGCTTATTTGTAAATCTAATTGAATGTTGGTTTTTGTGATTAGTAACCAATTTAGTTAAGATTTTGGAAATACCCTGGCAAGAAGGAATTCACTTCGTTTTATGTAGAAAACACAAATGTCCATACTACGTTATTCTTGGACAAGAAATCAAGGAATGCAATCGAAGAAAATTTAGAAACTTTCCCTTTTCTGATGTGGGATAAAGTCTGTTCTCAAATATTCAAATGTTCAAGTTCAAAATTAAGTTTTCATCATGATCTAACCTTAAATAAGTTTGAATGTACACCATTTAAGAAAATGATAAATTTATCTAGGGGTTCTATATATTTCAAAATAATTGATCAAAGCGTTGAATAGGAAAGGCTAAACTAAAAATTTGAAAAAACAAAAATTTGATAAAAGTCAAAAACATACATTTATTAATCATCCTGAATGGACACATCCTTCTCAAATCTAGGTTCTTCCTCAGCTTCCTCCTCAATCTCAATCTCCCTCCCAAGAACACTCTCAAGTACTCTCTTCTCCACATTAGCCTATATAACACATTTCTAATTTAACATTTTGAAAAATTAAATTTAAATGATTATAACACATTAAATTTAAATGATTTTAAGACATTAAATGATACATGTGAACTCTCACCCTCTTCAAACTCTCCCAATGAGAATTGAGACAAGCCTACCCAAGTAGAAGGAGATGGAATAGGAATCTATGAAAAACAAAACTAAGAACTAAATATAGGATTCAATGTGTTCACAATTATACAAAATTATAAATGTTGTTAATATCTTATTCAAAAGAGTGGAGATTGAACAACTATTAGAAAATACATACCTGATTCAACTCATCCAAATTTAAACTTGTGGAATCAAGTCCCCTACTTACTAGAGATTCATTTAACATATCTTCAAACTACAATTAATGGCAATAACAACTTGATTATTTCTATAGATACAATGATATCTAAATCTAGAATTATAAGTAAACTATCATAAAATGCGTCAAAAATTTCTTAAATAGAACACATACCAATCTACGGTTCGGGTCATCATTTTGAATGACCTTCTTCCAACCATCTCGGCAAAAATTTTCATACTCCAAAACATCTTCTGTTGACATGGTATCTAACTCCGCATTTGTTTTATAAAAAAATGTGGCACGAGAATTGGCTTTTGCTCGTTGACAGTTCATGCCAACATCAACACCATAAAGAATTGCTTCCAAATTTTCCCCGTTTGCACTCCTGGCCTATTTTCCAACCTCTAATGTAGCCTGCAACTCTAGATGTGAAGAAAATACCCCTGTTGGGTGAGGTACTAAAGGTTGTGGAGGCATCGGCAATGTTGCACTTCGATATGCCCCTTTGTGATCATGTGTACATCATTTACTACTCCCATAATATTTGGATGGTAGACTAGTATAATTAGGGTGCATGTGAGTAAAAATCTGCAAAAAAATGTCTTGCAAAATAGTGTGAAACCTCATCGTTCCATGAAAATTTTCCATATGCTGTCAAAAATATGCTATACAGATGTCCTGCAATGTCAGGGTGATTAAAATATTGCACCTTCAACATCTTCCTCTTTGGGCCCTTTTTGAAATTGAACATCGAAATGGTGTCTTCTTTTGAAACCCTATTTTTTACTACCTCTCATTTATCAAGGCCCATCACCTCTGAATTTCGCTGCCTCATTAGATACACAAAACTGTTAGTGGTTGGTCCCATCTTCTAATATGCATCCTGACGCAACCTGCCCCTCACCGGGCTGTCTGCGCCCACCAGGACCTTCTATCTCTCCCTCGGGCCCGAAGAGTCAATGCTCTTCCTTTCGGATGTCGGGAGTTCGGACTTCGGGAGTTCGCGTTCCACGCGAACACAATTTG
>ML787006.1:179051-191472 GCA_009831015.1 Picea engelmannii | reverse complement strand
ATAAGACCTTTCAATAAAATAGAATAAGGCGGATGTAAGAAGACCTAATAGAAGCTTTCGCTTCTAGAAGGATCTTCCTCTAGATGCTTCTCTTAATAGACATAGTTAGTATAAATAAGGGTTGAGGGTATGAAAAACCCTAGATTGGATATTATTGTAACAGAGCGTTGCTCGACTGGAGGTTTCCCCCTCGAAGAGGCCTGTGAACATTGCTATATGATTCAAAGTGTTATTTTTGTTGCTATTTCATATATCATTTATGTGTATTGTGAAGATTATGCTGGATATTTTACTGTTATTCTGTCATTTCTAGCATTTCATTTCTGTTCTGCATATTTTATATATCTGGTATCTTGCATGAGTTGTGGTAGGAGCGTCTTCCACCATAGAAGAGTGATCCCCTTAAGTTGAAAGACTGCCATGCGGACCTTCATGTTGGAGGTATAATCGCAAAGTGCAAAGCACATCGCCATGTTCTCCAACCATGCCTCGGCGACTGTGCCATATGAGGCACCAAAGAACTCAGGAAATTTGACCTTCTCGAGTTCACAATGAATGCTACCAGTACCAACCGGAGTGCGTAGTGGAACCTCAGCGGGTGCCGGTGCTCTGGCCTCATCTCTGTCCAAACAGCTGATCAGTGCCTCGGACATGCACTGAAAAGATCTCATCATCCCGACAACATCGCCAACTGCTATCTGCTCCTGTCCGAGAACCTTCTCGTCTCCCTGGGGGTTAGATCCCTCAGGTGTGGATTTCACTGGAGGCGTCGTGCCTCCTCCCCTCGCACCCCATCATCTGCCTCCACGGCATCCTCTAACCATGATTACCTGCACACACACAACCAACTCGATTAGCAACCGTATAATCAAATCATGTCAACGAAATTCGTAGAGATCCCAAGTCGCAGGTTGAACCTGCTCTGATACCATATGTAACATATCTCTCGTTCATCATGACATCGACCTCTCCAAACAAGTGAAATGTTTTTTTCCCTTTTTATTATTTTTTAATTGTGTGCGTGTATACAAGGGTAATAATTACATTATACTCTGCATAGCAAAGCGATGACAAACATGTCGCATGCAATGGTGACAACAACATAACGACCCAAGATGCACATCAAGCATTAGGAAGCAATGAGCGATAAACAACCGACGAAAATAAAAAGACTAACTACTTACCCGTCATATCGTGCAATGGTTAGGACCTCCAAGACACATAAGCAACGCTCAAGCCCAGGTTCCCATCGATTTTGACCATTTAAGGTCTCAGGGCTGGCAACTGTTCTAAGGAACAAGGAGGTGTCTAATTCCCTTATCCAATCCTAGTATAACCATCAATCCTAGAATTTAAACATCAATAATTTAGGAACAAATCTCTTGCTCAAGAATTGAACCATTTAATACAGTACAATCTAATTATCTGTAACGCCATCCTAGTATGAACAACTATAATAGGAGGATCAAAGAACCTCAAATTGAAACATAGCCATCATAACTACAATTTATAACCCATAATCAATTCTCATATAATAAGGACAATTTCACAACCCATAAATCAAGTCCTTCATCATTAGTACTATAGTTTTTCCATTACTATGTAATACAAGTAATTTGTAACATCCCGCTCTGGTGCACTGAGAAAACTTATTCTTCGAGGACACTTGCTCGCAAGTGATCTGGACTTTTATGATGTTAAAACATTTATCCTTGATTATGATGCGTTATGATAGATGACATGATGTTTTACTACTTTGACGCAGACAGGTGTTATTGACTCAGTTTTATTGAGTGTGCAGGGTTTTGGACCTTGAGGATGCAGAGGCATCGATGGAACCCCTTGGACTCCATATTGAGTTAGGGAGTGTGCTATTTGGGTTGATTTATTTACTGTGATATTTCATTGATTTGATGATATGATTTTGGCATGTTCTAACATGATTGATGATGATGCAGGCTAACGATAGCTTGCCGACCAGACTCACATATGGAGTAAAGGGGTCACACATAATTTCCAGAGAGGTTGAGGGAGAGGTGTGGACAACAGCCCTGCCATAGCCTACTAGCACTCCCACCGTGGCTCGAACTGTAGGTTAACAATTACCTAGTTCGAGAGGATCCACGATGCCGTGAGGACAGACTGCGACAATCACTCACGATGATTCTAAGGTGCACACAATAAGGTGGGGGGCTTATTCCTTAGAGCCCTTAGTCTCCCACAAGTTCACCTGGTGGAGTGTTGACTCCAGGGGTTATAGATGTCTACCAATCAGTCAAGTTGGTGAGTGGCACCCTTGGAGTACATGGCGCATCCTGAAGGGCACGTTGTGCAAAAGAAACACAAGTCGGTGAGTGGCACCCTTGGAGCACGTGGTGCATCCTGAAGGGCACGTCGCGCGAAAGAAACATAAGTTATTGAGTGGCACCCTTGAAGAATGTGGTGCATCCTGAAGGGCACATCACGCAAGAGAAACAACCAGGGCGAGTGGCACCCTTGGAGCACGTGGTGCATCCTGAAGGGCACGTTGCATTGATGTTGAGGAAGGAACAAACCTAGATGGCCCTAAGACATTTAACACCTTAAGAAATTCTTAAAATGACTTCCCTAAATAATTGTCGCCCAGTTCAGAATCTAAACCTAAGTCTAAAACTTCTCTAGGGTAAAATTTTGTTTAGCCTTAAGAAAAAGACTCTATAAAAATAAAAATAAAGATATAAACTAAAACCCACTTAAGTAATAGTTGTAGTCTTCTTAAATTTAGAGGGTAAAATGAAGAGAGGAATAATTTACTTAAAATCCGTGGTTTTAAATTGTAAAAAGGAAATAAATTATTAACTTGTGGAAGTATAAAAAGATTTTAAATTAATAATAAAGGGAAAAGAGTAAATAGTGCAACTGCCATTTTGGCTCTAATAAAAAGGGGAAAGAAGGGAATAATAAGAATTAGGAAACTAAGTAATGGAGGAAACATAATAAAGGAAAGTTGGGAACTTATGGTAAAAAGCGAGGTCAACATAGTAAGCAATCTGCAATTAAGAACCTTCTAATTTGAGCTAATTTAGCAACTTCATTTTTAGGGAAATTATTTAAAACATGTAAGGGGATCTAGGAACACCTAGGAAGAAATTTAGGAGCAACTCTAGGTGGGTGAGGGAAATGAGTAATTTAATAATTTAAAGAAAATAATTATTTGAGGAAAGAGGGGGATGGACGACACTTGTGCGAAGGAGAATATTTAGAATATTTTTATTAAAACTTAATTAAAATGTGATTTAGGGAAAGTTGGAGGTTGGAAAAACTCTATATAAGAAAGGGAAGATGAGGAAGAAGGGGATCGGCTGTTAGCGTAACGTTACGCTGCCGAAATTGTGACTTGACTGATTACTTGTGGAGAGTTGGGATTTTCCAGCTTGGATAGGAGTGGTAGCTCAGCCTTGCGAGGTGAGATGGGAAGCTAGACGGATCATCTGAATTGTGTGTGACCCCTTTGCGGCTCGGGGGGATAAGGGAGAAGCAGAGTACCCCTAGCGATTGGTTGGGAGGTACCAGTGTAGTCTCGACGGTCGGCGAGGGGAGCGGCACGGAGCAAGAGCAGTACGGAGTGCGTGGTCATCATTCAAGGCGGGAGTTAAGGCAATGGTATGTTTTTCATTTTGCATGATAGAAGGTATTAGGACCTTGGCCCTCTCTTATTGTTATCAACATTTTTGTATTGGCATTGTGAGATGAAAAATACTTAACTTCAATCTGCTTGGATACTCATTGGATCGATTGGTTTTCTTGCCTTGTTCTTCGGCGATTGAAATTGTGTTACAGTTATAAAATGTTCTTCTTACTCTGTTGTTGCATGTCAGTGAGGACAAAAGAGATTTTATGGCTATGTGTATATATGACTGTGGGCATTTTATATATTACCATGGGCATTTTATATCACTGTGGGCATTTTTATATGACTGTGGGCATTTTATATATTACCGTGGGCATTTTATATCACTGTGGGCATTTTTATATCACTGTGGGCATTTTATATATTACCGTGGGCATTTTATATCACCGTGGGCATTTATACTCTACAGTGGGCATTTTTATATAAATGGGGCCGTTTTTATATGACTGTGGGCATTTTATATATTACCGTGGGAATTTTATATCACTGTGGGCGTTTATGTATTACAGTGGGCGTTTTTATATGACTGTGGGCATTTTATATATTACCGTGGGCATTTTATATCACTGTGGGCGTTTATATACTACAGTGGGTGGTTTTATATGACTGTGGACGTTTTATATGACTAGGTGCATTGTCACATCGTCTGTTGGCTTCCATGTGTAAGCTGGAGTGATTGTATGCCCTTTTATATTTTTATTTTTGTTCTGGCAATCTGTTCTGGCAATTTCATTTGGAAAGTGTTCCTGTACATTGTTTCTAGCAATAGTTGCATGGACAATTTCATTTTGCAAATTTAGATCTAAGAATTCGTTCTGGCAATAGATGTATGGGCATTTTGTTTTTGTAAATTAGATCTGAGAATTCAATTTTGGCATAATGGGCAATCAACTTTATTGTTAAGAGAAATTTCATTTTCCGAGCAGAAATTTAGAATTTAATTGTTGGCTGCCATTTTAAATTACAACCCAGAATTCAGAAAATTTATGTATTCGTTGCCATTTCAATTTACATCTCAGAATTCAGAAAATTATGCATTCACTGCCATTTTAAATTACAACCCAGAATTCAGAAAATTCAAGTGCTCGCTACCAAATTTGTTTATAAATTTAGAGATCAGAAGCTTACTTATCTATTGCCTTATATTTTTGCAAAGTCAGATATCAGAATTTTCTATGATTTGTTGCTAATCAAAATGTAGAGACCCTGCTTTCTATTATTCATTGTTTGCTGTCAATTTTGTCAATTCTTAAGTTTAGATTTTCGTATGATATTTAAAATCTACCGTCAATGAAGTTTGGAAAACCCAGAGTGGACTTTAATGAGTCTCATCCAAACTATTATACCATTTGGATTTGTATTATTGAATCATTGCATAAGTAGTCACAACAAAAATGCATTGTTTTATTTAAATATTTAATTTCTTATGATCGACTATCAAATTTCTACTAATACAGTTGAAATCGTTATGATTGTTGTGTGTTAGTTGAATTTAGATTTGAATTCCCTTGTTCGTCGTAGGATTTATAGTATTATGAAAACTAAATTTGGCACTGCAAATTTATTTGTCATTCCGGAAATACAAATTTGATAGTTGTGTAAAAAAAAAAAAAACCTTTGCATGCTAGAGTATATCTAGTGGGGTCAGTGGAAATTTGTTGATGTTACTTACATGTTAACCTTGGCGAAGTTTCAATTGGCTTATTGATGAATATTTAGTGTTGTTTTAGATGGCACCTTATGGCCTTATGGATGCAATACCGATGGTTTTAGTTATCGCTACTTGAGCAGTGGTTAGTATGTAGTGAATGATTGAAATAGATTTAGTTTTTACGCATTGAGGATTTATGTAGTAGATGGTGGATCTAGATATATAGTTTTTATATAGTTATTTATAATGATGGCTTAAACTTACTTATTCTGGCACCCATGATTATTTAAGAATTGAATGACATGTCGCATGATGAGTGAGACTTGCATGTAATGGAAGAATCATGTAATGCAATGCTTCATGTTAAATGCTTAGGGTAAGGTTAATGTTAGTGTATTTGTTTTAAGGTAACGATAGTATAATGAAATGTTTAATGTTGGTGCTAATGGTTATGGAACCGTTAAGGTGATGTTTGTTATATGTTTTATGGAAATGTGAAAATAATGTTGTAGATAACTTGTAAGTTGCAAGGTGGTCGTCATTTTATTTAGTTATGATCAATGTAATGTTGATTTATTTTATGGTAAAGTTATTGTAACTTCATTGCATTGGTAGCATACAAGGAGTAATGTGATTGGCGAATGATGTTTTAGTTGCAAGGTTATTATAACACAAGATGTGAGGTTGTTAAGAAATGTTATTGTAATTTTATGGTATATGTAACATATAGGATGTATTGAGATTATTAATTAATTTCAGGGTTAGTACTATAATTGGAATTGTCCAAACTCACAGTTGTATGATATCAGACTCTTCGATCTGATAAAGCTAGTCGCTCTGTATATAAGTTTGTGTGTGTGATTATTTTCTGTGTAAAGAATCCAATGTTGTATCAAGAGTCTCAGGCCCTTTAAAGGCAGGGTTTCCACTCTTGCGATGCACCTCTAAGGTCGTATCAGTAGTCTCGGGCTCTTTAAAGGCAGAGTTCCCACCACTGTCCTGACAGAGATTATTAGTTTCTGCCTGAGAAGTCGACCAGGAGCCTATCTGACCTTCTCTCTCTCCGGAGCAGAGAACTAAGATTAAACGCCCTGCTTTCCTGTGCAGAAATAGTAAAATCTACTACTATGGATTCTTCCATCTGTGTTCGTACTGTACATAACACAGTATGTCGTTTAGTGCTTGCAGTTACTTCTTGTGTGCCTTATGTCTATGGTCGTTTAATGCTTGCAGTTACTTGTTGTGCGCCTTATGTCTTCTTGTTGTGATCATCGTGGTTGTGTCTTGTTAGTCATCGGGTGGCGACGTAGAGTCAAGTGTGTCTATTTCCTTTTTACACGCGCGCACACACCTTAAACAAAAAAAAAAAAATTGCACCTGTTATCAAAGTTGTTGTCGTAATGAGGAGGTTGTTACATATCGTATCAGAGATGGTTCGACCTGTGACTTGGGATTCACTACGGCTTTCGTGATGTGACGTGCAGGTAATCATGGTTAGAGGATGCCGCAGAGGCAGACGACAGGGTGCTAGGGGAGGAGGCACGATGCCTCCAATAGCATCCACGCCTGAAGGGTCTAACCCCCAGGGAAGCGAGCAGGTTCTTGGACAGGAGCAGATAGCAGTTGGAGACGTGGTCGGGATGATGAGATCTTTTCAGCGCATGTCTGAGGCATTGATCAGCTGCTTGGACAGAGATGAGGCCAGGGCACCGACACCCGCTAAGGTTCCACCACGCGCACTGACCGTTAATGGTAGCATTCACCATGAATGCGAGAAGGTTAAATTTATCGAGTTCTTTGGTGCCCCGGATGGCGCCGCCGCCGAGGCATGGTTGGAGAATATGGCGATGTGCTTTGCACTTCGCGATTATACCTCCAACATGAAGGTCCACATGGTGGTCTTTCAACTGAAGGGGAGCGCTCTTCTATGGTGGAAGATGTTCCTACCGCAGCTAAACATGACCGTTGAAGACATGTCATGGGAACTATTCGAGGAACGGTTCCGAGAGAGGTACTTTTCAGAGGAATTCATTGAGCGTCATCTCAATGAGTATGCATGTTTTATGGAGCTGCTCCGCACCTTAACACTGAGAATCTCAAGGTCAACAGGCTCGTGTTTGGCCTTAACGGCAGCCTACGTGCAAAGATTAGGATCTTGATGCCTCAAACCTTGCACGACGCTATCCAAAAGGCCCTCATACCAGAGGAGGATCTTATTAGTGGGGGTCAGACCAGGACTCCAGCGAGATCAACCGGGTAGGTTTCATCTGGAACATAGCAGCACCAGATACCAGCGAGACTTACACCGGGATATCGTGGCTTCCAGAGGGGATCCACTTTCACTACACCCCGACAACCACCGCCTCAACAACGGACCCCTTATCGGGGACCAAAGCATTAGCAGCGGCGTCGCCCGCAGTAGCAGCAGTTTAGCCCTGTTCAGTAGAACAGACCAGGGTTCCAGGCCAGTGGGTCATTATCTTCTACTTCGGGTACCAGGACTACTGGGCCAAAGAAGGGGTGTTGGACGTGTGGGGAGCCACACTACCAGCGTGACTATCCTGTGGAGAGGACCAGAGTGTCTGGATTAGCCGGACCCACTACCATGGGAGATATGGGCAGGGCCCTTTAGATTCATGCAACGGTGAATAACTGCCAGGCAGAGCACCAGTTAACTGTGCTCGAGACGACAGGTATTGTCGCTGACCAGACCCTTAGTATTTTGATTGATCCCGTTGCTACCGAGAGTTTCATTTATGGTGCAGCGCTAAAAAGGATTAAGGTAAAGGAATTCAATCAGGACGAGTTTAGCTTCATAGAGATGGCTTAGGGAGCCAAAAAGAAGGTTGGAGGAAGGGTTACGGGTTGTGCCCTTAACCTGTGAGAGTTTGTCATGAGGACCAACCTGTACGTCATGATCTTAGGATCTTACGATGTCGTGATTGGTATGGATTGGTTGGAATCGCATGAGGCGATACTCAACTGTAAGATGAAATGGTTGAGTTTGGTCGATGATGAAGGAAAGAGACGTGTGATTGTAGGACGGAACCAGGGAGTATCCCTGAGGTTCGTCTCTTCCTTACAGTTACAAAAGATTATGCGCAAGGGGTGCAAGCTTTATGCGATCCTCGCGCTAAACGAAAAGGGAGTAGCGGAAGGTCTAGAACACCTTCTAGTGGTGAAGGAGTTTGCAGACGTATTTCTAGAGGAGTTGCCTGGGATGCCGCCGGAAAGGGAACTGGAGTTTACCATAGACCTAAAACCGGGGACCGAACCGATAGCAAGAACGCCTTATCGGATGTCGACCCCGGAGTTGCAAGAGCTGAAAATGCAACTGAAGGAGTTTTTGGACTTGGCACTGATACACCCTAGTGTGTCACCATGGGGTGCACCAGTTATTTTCATACGAAAGAAGGATGGATCATGGAGGCTTTGCATTGACTACTGTCAACTGAACAAGGCTACGATCAAGAATCAGTATCCCTTACCAAGAATTGATGATATGTTTGATCAAATGAAGGGTGCAACCGTGTTCTCCAAGATCGATTTGCGATCGGGGTATCACCAGTTACGGATCAAGGATGATGACATCCCTAAGACCGCCTTTAAGACAAGATTTGGACATTATGATTTTACTGTTTTACCGTTTGGACTGACAAATTCCCCAGGGGTATTCATGAGTTTGATGAACGGGGTGTTCCGCGAGTACTTGGACAAGTTTGTCCAAGTATTCATTGACGATATATTGATCTACTCTCAGACGACGGAGGAGCATGACAATCACTTGCGCTTGGTACTACAGTGTCTACGAGAGCACAAATTGTATGGGAAGTTGTCCAAATGCTCTTTTTATCAATCGAGGATTCACTACTTAGGGCATGTCATCTCCGGCGAAGGTATCGTCGTGGATCCAGCTAAGGTTGAGTCTATTATGGAATGGCCGGTGCCGATGAATGTCATAGAAGTGCGTAGTTTTATGGGTTTAGCAGGATACTATCGACGGTTTGACGAGGGATTCTCGAAGATAGAAAATCTGATCATGGAATTGCAGAAGAAAAACAAGAATTTTATTTGGACCGTCATTTCGAAGGCTTAAAGAGTTGTTGACCACAGCGTCGATACTAAAGGTCCCTGACATGGACGCAGACTTCTTGGTATGCACTGATGCATCCAAGGAAGGTTTAGGCAGAGTCTTGATGCAAGACGGACGAGTGATTGCTTACATTTCGAGGAAACTAAGAAGGCATGAGGAGAACTACGCGGCACACGATTAGGAGTTATTAGCCATCCTATATGCCTTGAAGTTTTGGAGACACTACCTAGTTGGATGAAAATTTGAACTAAAGACTGATCATTGTGGACTACAACACATTTTTATGCAAAGCGAACTGAACGCGCAACAACGACGTTGGTCAGAATTGCTTAGCGAGTATGACTTCGAGATTACTTACATAAAGGGAATAGTGAACCGAGTGGCTAATGCTTTGAGTTGGAGACCACGCATCTTCTCGGTGTTGCCTCTTCAGATGAACTTACGTGAGAAAATTCTCACTTTACAGTGTGACAACGAATGGTACATAGAGGTCGAGGGTTTTTTCGGACAAAACACAATGATGGTACCACGATATGAGGGATTTTCTTTTGATAGAAATGGGTTATTGAGGTTTAGAGGTTGGTTTTACATACCTCCAAACGACAAGTTGAGGATGTTGATCCTGAGCGAGGATCATAGAGAAGTTTACATGGCGCACCCAGGAGTCACAAAGATGAGGGCAGATCTTAAACCCTTATTCTTCTGGAGGGGAATGAAGGCCGACATAGTTAACTATGTGGCCAGGTGTCTGGAGTGTCAGCAGGTAAAGGCTGAACTTAGACACCCAGCAGGATTACTACAACCACATGTCATTCCGGAATCGAAATGGGAGGTCATTTCGATGGATTTTATTGTTGGATTGCCACTGACGGCAAGGAGACACAACTCGATTTTCATAGTATTAGACACTCTGATGAAGAGTGCTCAATTTATTCCTGTGCATACGACGTATCAAGCACCTAACATAGTGAGAGTTTTCATCAGTGAGATTGTGAGGTTGCATGGCATGCCTAAGAAGATTATATCTGATCGAGGATCGGTGTTTACTAGACGATTTTGGATGAGTTTCCAAGAGGCCTTGGGAACCCAACTTAATTTTAGTACTGCGTATCACCCAGAGACTGATGGACAGACCGAACGAATGAACCAAACCTTGGAAGACATGTTGCGCATGTACGTGATGGACCAACAAAAGCATTGGGAGGAATTCTTGCCTCTAGTAGAGTTCACTTACAACAACAGTTACCAGAGCACCATTAAGATGGCGCCTTTTGAGTTTCTTTATGGGCGACCGTGTCGGACGCCCTTGAGTTGGGATCGGCTTGAGGATAGGGTCCTGGTGGGACCAGAAGTGATCCAAGAAATGGAAGAGAAAATGCAAACCATAAGACAAAGGATTAAATAAGCACAGGATCAACAGAAGAGTTGTGCCGATGTGCACCGAGTCGACCATAGTTATGAGGTCGACGATTGAGTCTTCTTGCGGGTTAAACCGCATAAGAGTTCGATCAAGTTTGGAAAGGGAGTTAAAATCTCTCCTAGGTTCATGGGATCTTTCGATATTGTGGAGAGAAATGGGCCTGTGGCCTATCGACTAGCCTTGCTTGGTTCTTTGAGGTGTATGCACGATGTTTTTCATGTATCTATTTTAAGACATTATATTAGTGATCCTACACACGTGATTGAAATGAGTTCCTTGCAGGTATCAGACGAGGGAGCTCTCACGGCTGAGCCGGTATGCATCTTAGATCATCGCTTTTGATAGTTACGACGTCGAACGCTAGATCAGGTCAAGGTCCAGTGGGACAGTTATAGTCCGCACTTGGCAACCTGGGAGGACGCATATAATATGCGCCAGCAGTTTCCATTTTTGTTTGATAGATAGACTTATGATACTGTGGTACTTTTATTTCGGCATTTATACTAAGAAACTTTAGGACGAAGTTTAGACCAAGAGGGGGTGTATGTAACATCCCGCTCTGGTGCACTGAGAAAACTTATTCTTTGAGGACACTTGCTCGCAAGTGATGTGGACTTTTATGATGTTAAAACATTTATCCTTGATTATGATGCATTATGATAGATGACATGATGTTTTACTGCTTTGATGTAGACAAGTGTTATTGACTCAGTTTTATTGAGTGTGCAGGGTTTTGGACCTTGAGGATGCAGAGGCATCGGTGGAACCCCTTGGACTCTGGATTGAGTCAGGGAGTGTGCTATTTGGGTTGATTTATTTACTGTGATATTTCATTGATTTGATGATATGATGTTGACATGTTCTGACACGATTGATGATGATGCAGGCTAATGATAGCTTGCCGACCAGTCTCACATATGGAGTAAAGGGCTCACACACGATTTCCAGAGAGGTTGAGGGAGAGGTGTGGACAACAGCCCTTCCATAGCCTACTAGCACTCCCACCGTGGCTCAAACTGTAGGTTAACGATTACCTAGTTCGAGAGGATCCACGATGTCATGAGGACAGACTGCGAAAGTCGCTTACGATGATTCTAAGGGGTGCGCAATAAGGTAGGGGCCTTATTCCTTAGAGCCCTTAGTCTCCCACAAGTTCACCTGGCGGAGTGTTGACTCTAGGGGTTATAGATGTCTACCAATCAGTCAAGTTGGTGAGTGGCACCCTTGAAACACATGGTGCATCCTGAAGGGCACGTCACGCAAAAGAAACACAAGTCGGTGAGTGGCACCCTTGGAGCACGTGGTGCATCCTGAAGGGCACGTCGCACGAAAGAAACACAAATTAGCGATTGGCACCCTTGGAGCATGTGGTGCATCCTGAAGGGCACGTCGTGCAAGAGAAACAACCGGGCTGAGTGGCACCCTTGGAGCACGTGGTGCGTCTTGAAGGGCACGTCACATTGATGTTGAGGAAGGAACAAACCTAGATGGCCCTAAGACATTTAACACCTTAAGAAATTCTTAAAACGACTTCCCTAAATAATTGTTGCCCAGTTCAGAATCTAAACCTAAGTCTAAAACTTCTCT
>ML787006.1:162758-176307 GCA_009831015.1 Picea engelmannii | reverse complement strand
TTTAGATGTGTGCCTTCGTTATCTCCGATTCTGGACCCCCCCCCACCGTTAAAGGTAGAACAGTCGAGGGGGTCCGGAATCCACTGTCAGTCATTGATCTACGAACCGCTAGATCGATCGTCGATCTAAGTGCGTTCTTTATTCTCCAGGCACGAATGCAGCAAAAACTTAGGCTTTAGCGATTTTGGTGGGTTTTGTGCGCTGCTTCCCTTGAAAATAATTTGCAGAGATGAAATATTATTTGCAAACCTATACACCTAGAGTGAAAAATTTCTAGTCAACAGATGATCCTATGAATCATAGGGTTATAACAGTGGCTCCACCTGGGGATGGCAGCTTCTTTTAGGAGGTGTTAAGAACCACAGACCTATGAACATGCAGACCGGTGTTTTATCCATTGGGTTGATCCCAAAATCTTATTATGCAATCTGTACCTATTTTGATCTTGCAACTGAAACCAAATCAAATGAACACTGTTGAAAAAGAGATCCTCGGAATGCTGAGCTTATTCATTTTTTCCTACCTACCCTATGCTACTAATCATTTTGTTGAATCAAATAATACAAAAATGCCAATGAAGCCAATCAAGTAGCTTCTGAGACCAGTGGACTGCTTGACTGCTTGTTTGCATAGTGAAAAACGCAGCTTGACCTTTTACCCATAGACTCAAAACTGCAAAGCGTAATGTCCGCTACTAAAAACATGATTGATCTTTACAACAGAGACCTCGACAATTCTGAAGGAAAAAAATAACGCCAGGAATAGATTAGGGTTCTCCAGTGAAAAATTTATCCATATAGGTGGCTATAGGATCAAGGTAGAAATGACATGTTCCTTGATTCTTGGATGGCAGCTCTGGCATTGTATCTATGTTATCTTCATCCTCATGCATTTTGATGCAGGAGCATCCACACCTTAACAAGCGAGCCAGCGCATGGAGGCAAAAGAACAGCTGGACAGTGCCAGCACATGTATTTTTGAAATACTTTGGAAAGTTGTTGCGCCATCATTTGAATGAAAGCATTCAATAGAAGCGCACTTGTATTGTAATGAAGATAGGAAGGCATTTAATGGTTTTAAAGTTGTTAGATAGGAATTAACTGTAGATTAGACAGTTTTTCTTTCGAGAGGGAAAATGGAATATAGGCACCCTCCTTTGTATCATTGTATCATTCGCATTCATTCATACAGGAGTAAGAAGAGAGAGCAAAGCAGAGAGCTTGTGAAGAATACCCATGTACAGATATTGAATTAATAGAAATCTTTGATTCAATTCCATGGCTGTGATTATTCTCTGTGTGTTGTTGATATTATGTTGTTGCATGCTTGCTTCTTGTTATGCCTTCATAATATATGTTGCATATGTAATTTCATGGCAGATTAGAAATCTGGGAGAAAGGAGAGAATAAGTTTCAATTGTTCCACTATTCGAGCCAGGAGATTCCTGCATAGAGTGTAGTTGAATTCCTCCGCATAGAGTGCGTTGAGGAGGTTCAACAGTGAAGATCTTATTCTCGTCGACCAGAGTCGTGTTAGGTTATTCGAACAGTGCAGGTAGAGTGCAGGTCAGATTGAGGCCTCAGTAGTAAGTCTGAGAAGGGAAAGGCCAGGGTTGCTGTGATTGTGAGTGCACCAGATTTGGGAAGACTTCAGCACTGTTGAGAGTGGTTGAAGGTCGAGAACAAAGAGCGTGCTCGAGAGACCTCTGAAGGAGTCAGAGTTGGTAAATCTCAGGAGGGATAGTTCCTTTGTTTCATTGTTGAAATAGACCCAATGAATTTCACGCAGGGTGAAGGTGGCAGAACAAAAGATTCTTCAAGAGGAAGAGAATCAACGACTTGAAATTCCTGTGGAGAATAGCGAAATTCCGCTGACCGTCAGATCATGGAGAAGCTGCACGAAACCTAACCCTTGGGCGCATGAAGGAATTGAGCCATCGCATATCGGCATTCGGCGTTTGGCAAGGTAAGAGCTTACTCTTTGAAATCGCAAGTAGCGATTTCCCGATCCAATGGGAACTGTCGATCAGAGCGGGGACAGGTGTCATGAGATCCCACGGAGTCAGCATTCAGGGTTTTGGCAACAGGGAAAGTTCGCATCGTGGAGTTGCGATCTACGAAGTCCCGAGGCGACGTGGCAGCGTGGGGCCCAGGAGACTAGTGGGATACAAGTGGCTTAGTCTCAGGGAATCAGCACCTCGAGACTCGGAGTTCAGAAAATCATGCCGTCATCATTGCGAGTGGCGATATCCCGAGGGTTGACCATTGACCATCGGCAATTCGGGTCTCTACGTTTGAGTGGCACGACCTCGTGGGTGTCGAACTCACGAATCTACGAGTCCCGATTTCCCGATACGTGAAAGGGGAGATCGTCAAGAAGTGCATGTGGGTACAGAGAACCTCCGAGAGGAGTTGGAAGAGCATTGACTCTTCAGGCTGAGATTAGTGAAGGTCCTGGTGGAGCAACTGTCCACTGAGGGGCAGTTGCGTTAGAGTGGTATCAGAGCGGGTGTACCTTTTTCTTTCTGAAGCAGAAGAGGAACAGGAAGTTTCACAATGCCGCTAAGATGAGAGAGAAAGTCAGCTGAGTGTGAAGACAGGGATTCCCAAAGAAGGGGTAGGCCAGCAGGTAATGCTGAGATGGAACGTCAGATGCGAGATCTCTGAGCAAGGCTCGAGGAGATGGAGACTACACAGAGACATGGAGTTGCTGCAGGGGAGTTCAGTGATTCTGAAGTGGAGGAGGAATTTGGACACGATGCTGAGGAGACCACTGCAGAGGATGCCTCAACCGAGCGGTTGATCAGAGCCATTTCGAGGATGAGCTCGAAGATGAAGATGGTCATTCTCGTCTATGAGGGAAGTCTGAATGTAGAAGAGTTGTTGGATTGGATCCAAGCACTCGACACCTACTTCGATTACGAAGATATTGAAGAGGACAAGAAGGTGAGGCATGCAGTAACCAAGCTGAAGGGACATGCAGCCTTATGGTGGGATGAGTTGCAGGCCGACAGGCACTGTAAAGGCAAACAAAAGATAAAAAGCTGGGACAAGATGATCGCTAAGATGAAAGCGAAATTCATCCCTAGGGATTACCAGATCACTCTGTTCAGGCGCATGCAGAACCTGAGACAGAAGATGATGTCGGTGAAGGAGTACACCGAAGAATTGTATAGGCTCAACATCTGAGCTGGTCATTGGGAGAGTGATGACGAAAAAGTGGCGAGGTATATGAATGGGCTGAGGTATGACATTCAGGATGAACTGAGCATGGTTACCATCCGAACAGTTGAGGATGCGTACCAGATGTCTTTAAAAGCCGAGGAGAAGCTGAGCCGCAAGCAGGGATAGCGAGGGCGAGGTAGAAGCCAGCCCAGAGGCAAGACAGTTGCCCAAGAGAAAACACAGAAGCCCAAGGAGGAGTGGAAGAGGCCTCAGGGAAAAGCTGAAAGAGGTGGAACCTCACAACAGAGGCAGCAAATTTCTGAGCCGAGGAGACAACAAGATGATCATCTAGGAGGATATGCTGACGTGAACACATTTCCTCGTACCTGAGGTAGAGGCAGAGGACGAGGAGGAATTATCACATGTTTTACGTGTGGTAAGGACGGACATAAAGCCGTGGATTGTCCAGAGAGGAAAGTGGACAAAGGAAAAGCTCACGTCGCTGAGGCGCAAAGGCGTGATGTTGAGAGCGAAGATGCAGATAGTGGAAGATCGCTTGGAATGCATAAAATCCTTTTGACACCTGAGAAGGAGGTGGAAGGCTCAGTGCAGAGGAGCAGGTTGTTCAGAACGGCTTGTACAGCCAAGGACAGAAAATGCAAAGTCATCGTGGACAGTGGGAGCACCGATAATCTCATTTCGACCGAGATGGTGGAAAAATTGGAGCTGAAAACGACTAAGCACCTGAGTCCGTATAAAGTCTCGTGGTTACAGAAAGGACATCGGGTAAGTGTCACTAAACAATGCTTGGTTAAGTTTAAAATTGGGAATTATCATGATGAGATTCTGTGCGATGTTATTCCCATGGACGTGTGTCATATACTGTTGGGAAGAACATGGCAGTTTGACAGGAATGTTGTTCATGATGGGAGAATGAACACATACACCTTGGAGAAGGATGGGAAAATCCATAAACTGCTGCCGATAAAAGATAAGGAGGTGAAGCCAGAAATTAGCAGCACGATACTTCTTATGAGTGGGAAGGAACTTCTCACGAAGATTGAGAAAGATGAAGATCCACAATTCTTTGTTGTCAGGAAGCCGAGAATTGTCCTGACAAGCACAAGAGTGAACGACTTGCCAGAGGAGATTCAGCAACTACTGGGAGAGTTTGCTGATATCATCGTGGATGAACTACCACGTTCATTGCCACCGATGCGGAGTGTGAGTCACCATATTGACCTCATACCAGGAGAAAGCTTGCCGAACAAGGCAGCGTACAGGTTGACACCTCAGGAGAACGAGGAGGTCAAGAGGCAAGTGCAGGACTTGCTGGACAAAGGACTGGTGAGAGAGAGTCTTAGTCTATGTGTTGTTCCGACAGTACTAAGTCCGAAGAAGGATGGAGGCTAGAGAATGTGTACAGACTCCAGGGCAATTAATAAGATCACCATCAGGTACCGGTTTCCACTGCCGAGAATGGACGATTTGATGGATTGCCTGAATGGGGAAAATTATTTTTCTAAGATAGACCTCAAGAGCGGATATCATCATATCCGGATGAGAGAGGGAGATGAATGGAAGACAGCCTTCAAAACAAATGAGGGTTTGTACGAATGGATGGTCATGTCGTTTGGCTTGACAAACGCACCGAGCACTTTTATGAGACTGATGAATGAAGTCCTGAGGGAATTCATTGGCAAATTTGTGGTTGTATACCTGGATGATATTTTGATTTTCAGCAAGACCAAGGCTGAACATTTGAAGCACTTGGCCACGGTGATGAGAAGGCTACAGCAGGAGAAGCTGCTGATCAACTTGAAGAAGTGTTCCTTCATGCAGACAGAACTCATTTATTTCGGTTTTGTGATTTCGGCAAATGAATTAAAGATGGATCCTAAGAAGGTTGAAGTAATCAGGAATTGGCCATCGCCAAGAAATGTTTTTGAAGTAAGGAGTTTTCATGGACTCGCTAGTTTCTACAGGAAATTCATTCGGAATTTTAGAGGAATTAGCGCCGCGATGATGGATACTGTAAGGAAGCGGCATAAGGTTTTTCATTGGACAGTTGAGGCTAAGAGAAGCTTCAATCTGTTGAAGCGGAAGATTACAGAGCAGCCAGTGTTGGTGCTGCCAAATTTTCAGAAGACCTTCCAGGTGAAGTGTGATGCCAGCGGGTATGCTATCGGAGGGGTCTTGAGTCAGGATGACAGACCTGTGGCATACTACAGTGAGAAGCTGGATGATGTGAAGTTAAAATACTCCACATACGACAAGGAGTTTTATGCCATCATACAGGCATTGAAAAAATGGAGGCATTATTTGATACCCAAGGAGTTCGTTTTGTACAGTGACAATCATGTGTTACAGTTCATAAGCCAGCAGGAAAAGATGAATCAAAAGCATGCGAAATGGGTGGAGTATATGCAGAACTTCACATTTGTGATCAAGCACATTTCGGGGACTGCTAACAAGGTAGCTGACGCCTTGAGCAAGAAATGTTTGATGCTGCAGGAGTTCAGGGTCAAAACATTGGGTTTTGATAACCTGAAAGAGATGTATGCGGGTGATGTTGATTTCGGTAAAGCTTACGAAGCAGCCGAGAACCCGGTGCTCAGAGATCGGAGACCGTGGATTGACTATCTGATCCAAGATGGATTGTTGTTTAAGGGCAATCAGTTGTGCATACCGAACTACTCTATGAGAGAGAATTTGGTGAAGGAGAAGCATAGCGGTGGACTAGTAGGTCACTTCGGACATGACAAAACATTCGCCAAGCTGAGCGAATCATATTTTTGGCTGGGCATGCATGCATATGTGAAGAGGTTTGTTGACATGTGTCGGATTTGTCAACATGCTAAGGGCCGAAAGTAGAACACAGGGTTTTATCAGTCGTTGCCCATACCTGAGAGGCTATGGGAGGCCATTAGTATGGATTTTGTTTTGGGTTTGCCGAGAATGCAGCGAGGAGTGGATTCCATCTTTGTGGTGGTGGAAAGATTCTCGAAGATGGCACACTTCATCCCGTGTCATAAGACAAGCGATGCAACCCACATCACGAATTTGTTCTTTAAAGAAATTGTCAGATTGCATGGGTTACTGAGAAGCATAGTCTCAGACAGAGATACTAAGTTCATAGGTCATTTTTGGAGGACGCTATGGAAGAAACTGGGAACTGACTTGGCGTTTAGTTCAGCATACCATCCGCAGACAGATGGGCAGACCGAAGTAGTCAATAGAAGACTAGGGGATTTATTGAGGAGCCTGGTGATGGAGCATCACAGCAGTTGGGACCAGATCCTACCACAGGCCGAATTTGCGTACAACGATTCGGTGAATCAGAGTACAGGTAAGAGTCTGTTTCAAATTTTGTATGGGACACAGCCGAGAGGAGTTTCTGAGCTCAGGGAGTCAGAACAGGATGAAATTAGCAGCGCGAGGGCTGAAGAGTTTGTTGAGGCGATGCAAGAACTTCACGCGGAGGTGAAGCAGCGACTACAGAGGTCGAACCAAGAGTATAAGCGCAGAGCCGACTAGCGAAAGAGGCAGCTTCAATTTGAAGTCGGGGACATGGTTCTGGCGCACTTGAGAAAGGAAAGGTTCCTGAGGGGAACATACAACAAGCTCAAGATGAAGAAGATCGGGCCATGCAGAGTCCTAAAGAAGTTCGGAGAGAACGCATATGAGCTTGAGTTTCCGGATGATATCGGGATATCTTCGATTTTCAACATTTCAGATTTATACCCATACAGGGACGAAGAAGCAGACATTGGGACTGAGGAACTAGTGGTGTCGTGGCTGAAGCAGATGCCAGTTGCGCAGAAACCACAGATGGAGTGCATACTGGAGAAGAGAATCGGCAGAAAGACCAGGAGAAAGTAGTATTTTGAGTACCTGGTGAAATGGAAGGACCACCCAGTGGAGGATGCTAGCTGGGAGACAGAAGCAACCATACAGAAGCATGGGCATACTGTGCGAGAGCTCATGGACATGAGCCCATGAAATGTTTTGAGCCAAGGAGTATGATGCAGGAGCATCCACACCTTAACAAGCGAGCCAGTGTGTGGAGGCAAAAGAACAGCTGGACAGCGCCAGCACATGTATTTTTGAAATACTTTGGAAAGTTGTTGCGTCGTCATTTGAATGAAAGCATTCAATAGAATCGCACTTGTATTGTAATGAAGATAGGAAGGCATTTAATGGTTTTAATGTTGTTAGATAGGAATTAACTGTAGATTAGACAGTTTTTCTTTCGAGAGGGAAAACGGAATATAGGCACCCTCCTTTGTATCATTGTATCATTCTCATTCATTCATACAGGAGTAAGAAGAGAGAGCAAAGCAGAGAGCTTGTGAAGAATCCCCATGTATAGATATTGAATTAATAGAAAGCTTTGATTCAATTCCATGGCTATGATTATTCTCTGTGTGTTGTTGATATTATGTTGTTGCATGCTTGCTTCTTGTTATGCCTTCATAATATATGCTTCATATGTAATTTCATGGCAGATTAGAAATCTGGGAGAAAGGAGAGAATAAGTTTCAATTGTTCCACTGTTCGAGCCAGGAGATTCCTGCATAGAGTGCAGTCGAATTCCTCCGCATAGAGTGCGTTGAGGAGGTTCAACAGTGAAGCTCTTATTCTCGTCAACCATAGTCATGTTAGGTTATTCGAACCATGCAGGTAGAGTGCAGGTCGAATTGAGGCCTCAGTAGTAAGTCTGAGAAGGGAAAGGCCAGGGTTGTTGTGATTGCGAGTGCACCGGACTTGGGAAGACTTCAGCACTGTTGAGAGTGGTTGAAGGTCGAGTACAGAGAGCATTCTCAAGAGACCTCTGAAGGAGTCAGAGTTGGTAAAGCTCAGGAGGGATAGTTCCTTTGTTTCATTGTTGGAACAGACCCAGTGAAGTTCACGCAGGGTGAAGGTGGCGGAACAAAATATTCTTCAAGAGGAAGAGAATCGACGACTTGAAATTCCTGTGGAGAATAGAGAAATTTCGCTGACTGTCAGATCATGGAGAAGCTGCACGAAACCTAACCCTTGGGCGCGCGGAGGAATTGAGCCATCGTATATCAGCATTCAGCGTTTGGCAAGGTAAGAGCTTACTCTTTGAAATCGCGAGTAGCGATCTCCCGATCCAATGGGAACCATCGATCAGAGCGGGGACAGGTGTCACGAGATCCCACGAATTCGGCGTTCAGGTTTTTGGCAACAGGGAAAGTTCACATCATGGAGTTGTGATCTACGAAGTCCCGAGGTGATGTGGCAGCGTGGGGCCCCGGAGACTAGTGGGATACAGGTGGTGTAGTCTCGGGGAATCGGCACCTCGGGACTCGGAGTTTAGAAACTCAGGCCGTCGTCATCGCGAGTGGCGATATCCCGAGGGTTGACCATTGACCATTGGCAATTCGGGGCTCATCGTTTGAGTGGCACGACCTCGTGGGTGTCGAACTCGCGAATCTGCGAGTCCCGATTTCCCGATATGCAAAAGGGGAGATCGTCGAGAAGTGCCTGTGGGTACAGAGAACCCCCGAGAGGAGTTGGAAGAGCGTTGACTCTTCGGGCCGAGATTAGTGAAGGTCCTGGTAGAGAGACCATCCGCTGAGGGGCAGTTGCATCACATTTCTTGACATGGCTGCAACTGCTCTGATGGGATTTGTAATATGCCTTCTGCTGCAAAAGACAATGAAGCTGACTGCCTGATCATGTCAATATCATAACAGCGTTTTATCCCATAGCTGGATGATGGAGGAAGACTTTGACAACACCAGTCATCCAACACATCAGATATTGGATCCTGTAGAACTTGAACTAACTGTTGCATTGGTTCCACTACAACTTCTTGATTTTCTGTTTATTTATCCTTTAGCATATACTCAAGATTCTTTTTCAAAAACTGAAACGAATCAAAGCATAATGGTACAGAGCTATTTGGAATTAACTCAGAATTTGCCTCAGTCTTTAATTTTTCATCTGAAATTTGAAAATCGAAGTAGGTAAAGGGCTGCAACTCTGGGTTTAGAACAACCTTCACATCAACTAGCATCTTCCCCCAGTGAATCATAACATTCTCCCCCTCTACTATTGACAACTTGCTTACAATTTCCTCTCAAAAATTGAAAAGAAGCGAAACATAAGGGCAAAGATTTTTTCCTTACTCTGAAATTTTTTGTCTCTTCCTCATCGCTGTCATGACTGTTGTGCGAGGGTTGATTTTCACATCTGAACTATAAATGATCTCCTTCCTGCCAATGACATGCTACTGGTTTCTTTGAACAGACAACCTCTATTTCAGCTTCATGATCATCATCATACTGGTCACACTTGGGTAAATCAGCCACGGATGAAATGCCATTGAACATGCATATCATGTCGGCTGGTTGTTCCTCTACAAGTTGAGATGAAGCTTCATCTTTGATTGTGCTGTGAATTGAATACATGAACAAATCATTATTCAAACCATGGTACCCAGGATGAGCAGAAAAATGTTTGGGAACTATGACCGTGTCTTTCTCTGAAATCCATGGAACATGATGTCTTTGGACATCAAGATCCTCTTTTATGTTAATCTTCTGCATCAGCTTTTCCATGGCACTCGCCAAAATATGCAGTTTATCTTCTGATGACTTCAGCTACTCCTTTTCTTTGTCCTTTAACTTTGACCTTTTGATCAGCAAATTGGTCTCCACATCAACTGCAATGCTCTGCATTTCTTCAAGGCTTGCAGTGTTCCTTTCTCTTAACTGAAATGTCATCTCAGGATCGAAGGCATCTGGGTAATGCAAGTGAGCTGATCCTGGGGGTGGCCTTATATCAGTAGGTATTGCATGATACACCTTATTGAATCTGGCTGAAAACTGATGTATTGTATCCCATGGCTTTCTTTTCAAGTGGTCATACTCTTCTAGGAGGAGGAAAACATTTCTCATGACCACCCATCTATCTAGGAAAACTCACATAAATTGATTAAAATTTCTGATGCTTGCAACAGGAAGGTTCTTAAACCAATCTTTAAATTTACCTCCCAAGCACAGGGCAAACATCCTGATACAAACATCATCATCTTCAACCTCGTAAAGGTCAAGGAAATCCTCAAGGTTTTGAATATGATTTTCAGCAGTGACCTTCCCATTTTCTCCATCAAACCTAGGCAGATTATTGATGTAATTGACAAGGAGGTCATGAAGAATGGGAGGCAAATCTAGAGGCTGGTATCGGTCTGGGACTTTGGCAAGTACAGAAGGTGAAGCAAGAGGCTCACAACCATCCAGAGGTTTTGCAAGAGTAGGAGATAAAGAAGGAGGCTTATGTCTCACTAGGGTTTCTATAGGTGCATATGGGATGTGCACAAGTGTATGAGCATGTACATAATCTACAATTTGGGGTTTAATCTCTTGAGGCTCTTCAGGGTGAAAATGATCATCCTGAATTTCAACAATATACTCTAAACCAGGATCATGATAAGAGAGAAAGTAATTGTAGATGAAACCAAAGATGTCTTGAATGTAATTTGAGCTTGAGTACCTGGTCTTTCTAGGTTGCTTGGCCATGCTTTAGGTTCTTTCTCCAATGGAGTCTTTGAGTTGGCACTGTCTAGAGCTGATTGGAGTCGCCAGGTGAATGATCTTAGCCTTCTGGTGTCTGGTCACTATCCACCATCAGTGATCAGATCTGGAGCTTGAAGTGTACTACTGGGGAAAGGTTCCCCAGTATGGTCGCCATTCTGTTAGCACTCTGTAATTTGCCCAAGGCTATAAGGCAATCACAGAGGCAACATCAAAACCGCTTCAAGTCTTGGATCTATCCCTCCAAGACTCAGAGAGGGATCTCTTTGTCTAATATAAAATTTTTTTAATAGGTATTAGGCTAGTTATGCAAGTGTGGGGTTGGGGTTTTTAAATGGTTGTTTTGGAACAGCAAGGAGGGCCATTGGGCAAATGGGGTATGCGCTTAAAAATGTGATTCACTCTCAGATCTTAGACATAACTCTTAAATAGGGCAAGGTAGTGGAAGTGTTGGATCAAATTTAGTTTTGATGGTGTCGATTTGAGGAAGAACTAGGGGATGAAAAAGCAAGCAAATTAGCCGTTAAGAATTCATAAACTAGCTTTTTAGAGGAGAAACATAAAGATTATCACAAGATCAGATGCAGAGTATTTGCTAATAAATTATGCTCTGTTACTCTTCTTATGATAATGAGAAATTGAAAACAAATGAAATGATGATAGGAAAACACTCAACAGAGAAGGGAAACGCCACCAACACCTCCTCATAGGAATCCTGTAAACAACATGTCTATTACTGATCAGTCATCTAAAGATTACAGAAAGAGTTCTCCAGCCAAACATAGCCCATTGTCCAGCAAGGAACCTCACAGGTCAGACCCTCTGTTTGTCTTTTACATGTGTATAAATAAGAAAAATCACTCTGCCTTCTCCTGGACTTGAGCTCATAACTCTGCTTTCTAAAAATATAAAAGCAGTTACAACAATCCTATGACACCTGTAGGCTGTCTCCTAAAACAAATAAAACAACAAGTCCAAGAAAAGTCAATTTGGTAACTGCTGCTTGACATCTGGAACATTGAAGGTTTGTTAAGTTTTGCTGGCGAATTCACTCTAACAGCATCAAAAGATAAATGCAGAGTCAGTCGAATGCTTGAGGTTGTTGGAGATTTGCTGCCAGCTAGGGGAAATTGTGTTTAAACCTCTGCCTGAAATGCGGGAAGACTTTGCCATTTTTCTGGAGAATTTAAATTCCCCCTGGTTGAGCTTACATCTGCTCCCTGATCTTCCTCAACTACTTCCTCGAATCGTGGATCTGCTTCATTCATTCTGGCGGAATTTGGGTCTTGTCTGCCATAAAAGACGGACCGGTTTTCTGCGAACAAGGGGTCCGAACAGACGTGGTTTTCTCTTCACATATGATACTTGGGTGAAAACTAAAGGAGGTTATTATATATGGGCATGCGATGGACAAAAACCTCCTTTGGTTTTTCCAAATTCGTCCCCAACTGTCCATAACAGCGCCTGCAAGATCGGGACTGTAATAGATAAACAGAAAATACGAAAAAAGAGGTTGAAAGACAACTTCGATTCTCTCTGCCCGTAGCTCTGTTGCAAAAAATGAGAGATTTTTTTGTTCTTCAGCCCGTTCTAAGAAAAAACCTCTCTCATATTTTTAAAATCCATCATATTTTTCCCAGAATCTCCTCCGGAAGACGACATGCTGAACAGGCAAAAATGGCAAAAATTAAAAAAGGTGGTTTTGTTTTCGGAAAAGCAGTATTTCGGACCCCCCCCTGAGCTGGTAAGCGGTTTTTTTTGGGGGGGAGGGGTTCCAAAGGAATAGGAAGGTGCCACGTGGAGGGGGGGTAGTTTTTCAAAACCATTATTCCGGACCCCCCCCCTCTCGTTAAAGTTCGGATGGTGAGGGGGGGTCCGGAATTTTTATTGTGCGTTGATTTAAATGCTTGATATGGATGGGGGGCGTGAGGTTTTATAAGATGCGTGGATTTGGATGGGGGCGTGATGTGTGAAGGTGTGAGTGGAGTGTGACGTGAGCAGGAGTGAGGTATGAGGGTGGGGTAGACTTAGGGTAGCGTAGGTTAGTTTTAAGTTTTCTTTTTGTTTTCTTTTTTTAATATTATTACATTTTTGTTTCACGTTTTTGTTTTATTTTAATGTGTTTTGTTTTTGCTTTAATTTGATTTTTATGTTTTGTATATTATATTTTATTTATTATGTATTTGTTTTATTATATGTGTTTTTATATTTTGTTTTTATTTTTTAATATGTTTTATGTTTTTTAATATATATATATTTTTTAATTCTTTTTAATTTAACTTTTAATGTTTTATGATTTGTTTTGTTTGTATTATTTTATTAATTTGATTTATTTAATTCAAAACTAACTTAGTTACTCACCTAACTATATCATTAATCATTAATTAATTAATTAATTAACAATTGATTTATTATTAATTAACCAACTAATTATTAACTAATCCAACTTATTAAACTAACTATATTAAATTCTATTACTAGCATTATTAACTTAATGTTTTTATCCTAAGTCTCAATATTCATGGATGGGTGATATGACAGGATAATGGAGGCTGACGTCACGATGTGATGGGGAATGTCAGGAAATGATGAATGTTAAGTGGGGAGGATGGTAAGCAGTAAGTGGTCTGGAGCGGAGGAGGTCCAATGCAATGGATGGGTGACACGTTGGGACAGGACCCGCTGGGAAAACTGCTTCATTCCGGACCCCCCCCACCCCACAGTTAAAGGCAGAACAGTCGGGGGGGTCCAGAATTCAATCTCATCCTTTGATGAAAGTGCTGGTGCCTCAGCCGTTTAGATGTGTGCCTTCGTTATCTC
>ML787006.1:141580-162735 GCA_009831015.1 Picea engelmannii | reverse complement strand
GAGGGGGTCTGAAATCCACTGTCAGCCATTGATCTATGTGCTACTAGATCGACTGTCGATCTAAGCGTGTTCTTTATTATCCAGGCATGAATGCAGCAAAAACTTAGGATTTAGCGATTTTGGTGGGTTTTGTGCGCTGCTTCCTTTGAAAATAATTTGCAGAGATGAAATATTATTTGCAAACCTATACACCCAAAGTGAAAATTTTCCAGTCAACAGATGGTCCTATGAATCATAGGGTTATAACATAGTGCAACTACCATTTTGTCTCTAATAAAAAGGGGAAAGAAGGGAATAATAAGAATTAGGAAACTAAGTAATGGAGGAAACATAATAAAGGAAAGTTGGGAACTTATGGTAAAAAGCGAGGTCAACATAGTAAGGAATCTGCAGTTAAGAACCTTCTAATTTGAGCTAATTTAGCGACTTCATTTTTAGGGAAATTATTTAAAACATGTAAGGGGATCTAGGAACACCTAGGAGGAAATTTAGGAGAAACTCTAGGTGGGTGAGGGAAATGAGTAATTTAATAATTTAAAGAAAATAATTATTTGAGGAAAGAGGGGGATGGACGACACTTGTGCGAAGGAGAATATTTAGAATATTTTTATTAAAACTTAATTAAAATGTGATTTAGGGAAAGTTGGAGGTTGGAAAAACTCTATAAAAGAAAGGGAAGATGAGGAAGAAGGGGATCGGTTGTTAGCATAACGTTATGCTGCTGGAATTGTGACTTGACTGATAACTTGTGGAGAGTTGGGATTTTCCAGCTTGGATAGGAGTGGTAGCTCGGCCTTGTGAGGCGAGCTGGGAAGCTAGACAGACCATATGGATTGTGTGTGGCCCCTTTGCGTCTCGAGGGGCTAAGGGGGAAGCAGAGTACCCCTAGCGATTGGCTGGGAGGTACCGATGTAGTCTCGACGGTCGACGAGGGGAGCGGCACGGAGCAGGAGCGGTACGGAACGCGCGGTCATCATTCGAGGCGGGAGTTAAGGAAACGGTATGTTTTTCATTTTGCATGATAGAAGGTATTAGTACCTTGGACCTCTCTTATTGTTATCATCATTTTTGTATTGGCATTGTGAGATGAAAAATACTTAACTTCAATCTACTTGGATACTCGTTGGATCGATTGGTTTTCTTGCCTTGTTCTTCGATGATTGAAATTGTGTTGCAGTTATAAAATGTTCTTCTTACTCTGTTGTTGCATGTCGGTGGGGACAAAAGAGATTTTATGGCTGTGTTTATATATGACTGTGGGCATTTTATATATTACCGTGGGCATTTTATATCACTGTGGGCATTTTTATATGACTGTGGGCATTTTATATATTACCGTGGGCATTTTATATCATTGTGGGCGTTTTTATATGACTGTGGGCATTTTATATATTATCGTGGGCATTTTATATCATCGTGGCGCAACCGCACTCCTCGGAGCACGATCGCTCTCACAGGATCTTCTTTCTCCTTAGCCCAAAGAACTCGAATGTTCTTCTAATTCCCTACCGTGAATTTTCCTTACCCACAGCAACTCTCCAAAGATCTCCCTCAACGGTCGAGAAATCGAAATTCACGATATCGTGAATTCTGTAATCACACGCCTTATGCCTCACGATTCCCCAAATCCTAATGTGGGTCAGTCGCTGAATTTCTCCCCTTTCCTCGGAGCTCTCCCTATTGGGATATCGCTACTCATGATGTCAACGATTTGAATTTCCAACCTCCGAACCCCGATGTGTTGATTCCCCGATACACGTGTGGATTTGACTTCTCCACCTTCCGTCCTTCTATTGGAAATTCGGGACTCACAGGATCGCGAATCCTGATGCCAAAGGATTTGGGACTTACCTTTTCTCGATCCTTGATAAAGCACGCCACCTGTCTTCCACTAACTCTAACTGTGGCCCACACGACCCCTCCGTCGAGATATCGCACTTCGCGACTTCAAGCTGCAAGTTTCCTCTGCTCCTACAAACCCCGATTCTCCGATCCCTGACTCATTGGGATCTCCTGACACGCGTCCCACATGATCGATGGTTATGATCCTATCAGGATATCGCTCCTTGGGATATCGCAATATTTGTTTCACAATCTTGGGACTTCACCTCGTGAATCCCCGACATGCGATGTTACGTGTGGATCCAACGACTCCCTCTGCCTCGGATCGAGTCTTTGCTCCCTCCTACGCTTCGAACACTCGGTTTTCCTCATCGTAACCTCCCTGTACCTCCACAAGATCTGATGACCCACGGGACTTTGTGGAACCTCCGAGAGGATTTCAACCATCCGCTCTACCCTGGATGTTTCCTACGAGAAGAAAAATGCTTCTTCCATGAATACTTGGTCCCTGTTTTCCGACCTGCGATGCTTCCTTCGGACTTCCAATGGAAGCTTCCCTGCACTTATCCTACGATGAATTTAGAGGCCTATTCCTCCTGAGCTTGTTCTCAACTTCAAGTCCTCAGAAAGAAACTTTGTGCGCACTCCTTGTGGCAAGTCTTCAACCTCGGCTGAGCATTGAAATCCTTGACTCTGCGAACTCCTGCAACAGCAGTCTTTCACTACTTTGTTCAGAATCGCAACTCTGAGGATTTTCCTTGGCCTACGCACTCCTTGCATGGCACTGTGCCTAACTACACTTCGAGGGAATGAAAACAAAAGTTATATCTAACTGAACCCTTCTGTCAATGCACTCTTTCCGGACGATTCGACTGCACTCCTTGCAGGAATTCTCTCGCTCACTTAGAGAAACAATTGAAACTCATTCACTCATCCTTTCAGACTTCAGTTTAAAACATGAAACCATATGCACAGCATATACAAAGCAAATGCATAACTAGAAAGCAAACATTGATGAGCATCAATACATAGAGAAAACAACACAAACCATGATATTGAATCAAAGCTTCATTCTATTAATTCAATATATGTACATGGGTGTTCTTCATACAATTCTCTGCTTGCTCTTCTCTTCTTTCTCCTGAATGAATCATTTTACAATGTACAATGAGGGTGTCTATATCCATTTTCCCTCTTGGGCTTCTAAACTATCAAATCTAGACTTAATTCCTATCTACCAATATTAAATCTATTAAATGTCGTCTATCTAATAAGGGACGAGAGCTATCCGCTCAAGGTCCAATACAATATACAAAGTGTGCCTTCTCTTAAATGGCTTCATTAAAGATTTTTCAAAACAATCCCAAAGAATTTTCAAAAATGTGTGTTGGCTTATCCAGCTGTCTTCCGCTCGATGTGCTGACTCACTTGTCTTGTGCGATGCTCCTGCATCATACTCCTCCGCTTGAAAACTTTCATGGGCTCCTGTCCATGAGCTCCTGCATGGTCTGTCCATGCTTCTGTATCATTGCTTCTCTCTCCCAGCTGGCATCTTCCACTGGATGATTCTTCCACTTGACTAGATACTCAAAGTATTCCTTTCGCCTGGTCCTCTTACCCACTCTCTTGTCCAGTATGCACTCCATCTGTGGCTTTTCTGCAATCGGCATCTGCTTTTGCCACTGGAATTCTGGTTGTTCATCACTTCCAGCTCCTACTTCCTCAGCCTTATATGGATATAAGTCTGAGACATTGAATGTCAGAGATATGCCAATGTCATCCGACAATTCAATCTCATAAGCGTTTTCTCCCAATTTCTTCAAGACTCTGCATGGCCCAATTTTCTTCATTTTCAGCTTGTTATATGTTCCCCTTGGGAACCTTTCCTTCCTTAAATGTGCCAGAACTAGATCACCAACTTTGAACCGAAGTTGTCTCCGATGTTGATCTGCTCTGTGCTTATACTCTTGATTTGATTTTATCAGTCGTTCCTTCACTCTGTCGTGAAGTTCTTTCATTGCCTCAGCAAACTCTTCTGCACTAGCGCTGCTAGTAGCAGTCTGTTCTAACTCCCTCAGTTCAGAAACTCCTCTCAGTTGTGTTCCATACACAATATGAAATGGACTCTTTCCCATACTCTAATTCACTGAATCGTTGTATGCAAACTCTGCCTGTGGCAACACATTGTCCCAGCTGTTGTGGTGCTCTGTCACCAGGCTTCTTAATAAATCTCCCAGACTCTTGTTGACCACTTCTGTTTGTCCTTCTGTCTGTGGATGATAATCTGAACTAAATGCCAAGTTAATTCCTAGCTTCTTCCATAAGGTCCTCCAAAAATGCCCTATGAATTTTGTGTCTCTGTCCAAAACTATGCTTCTCAGCAATCCATGGAGTCGAATGACCTCCTTGAAAAACAAGTTTGCGATGTGAGTCGCATCGTTGGTCTTCTGGCATGGGATAAAATGTGCCATCTTTGAAAACCTATCCACCACCACAAAGATGGAATCAACACCTCTTTGCGTCCTCGGCAAACCCAATACAAAATCCATGCTTATCACCTCCCATGGCCTCTCTGGTATGGGCAATGGCTGATAAAACCCTGCATTCTGCTTTCTCCCTTTCGAATGCTGACAAATTAGACATCTGTCAACAAATCACTTGACCTCTGCTTGCATGCCTGGCCAAAAATATGATTCTCTCAACCTCGCAAAAGTTTTGTCATGGCCAAAGTGTCCTGCCAATCCACCACTGTGCTTTTCCTTCAACAAGTTCTCCCTCATGGAGCAATTTGGAATACACAGTTGATTGCCTCTGAACAGCAATCCCTCCTGGATCATATAATCTATCCAAGGACTTCTATCCCTGAGAACTAGATTCTCAGCTGCTTCATACGCTTCTCTGAAATCTGCATCTGCTGCATACATGTCCCTCAGGTTTTCAAAACCCAATGTTTTGACTCGAAACTCCTGCAGCAACAAACACTTCCTGCTCAAAGCATCAGCCACTTTGTTAGCAGTACCTGAAATATGTTTAATCACAAATGTGAAATTCTGCATATACTCTACCCATTTTGCATGTTTCTGATTCAACTTCTCCTGTTGACTCACAAACTACAATGCATGATTATCACTATACAGAACAAATTATTTCGGGACCAAGTAATGCCTCCACTTCTTCAATGCCTGTATGATAGCATAAAATTCCTTATCATATGTGGAGTATCTCAGTTTTTCTTCATCCATCTTCTCACTGAAATATGCAACCGGTCTGTTTTCCTGGCTCAAGACCGCTCCTATAGCAAACCCACTTGCATCACATTTCACCTGAAATGTCTTCTGAAAATCTGGCAATACTAGAATTGGTTGCTCTGTGATCTTCGACTTCAACAAATTGAAGCTTTTCTCAGCCTCTGTTGTCCAATGAAAAGATTTATGTCACTTCTTCACTGTATCCATCATCGTTGCGCTAATTCCACTGAAATTCCTGATGAACTTCCGGTAGAAACTAGCTAAACCATGGAAACTTCTCACCTCGAAAACATTTCTCGGTGATGGCCAATTCTTGATCACTTCCACCTTACTTGGATCCATCTTCAATTCATTTTCCGATATGACAAACCCCAAGTAAATGAGTTTCGTCTTCATACATGAGGACTTCTTCATATTGATCAACAACTTCTCCTACTGTAGATTTCTCATCACAATGGCCAAATGCTTCAAATGTTCAGCCTTTGTCTTACTAAAGATCAGTATATCGTCCAAATATACGACGACAAATTTCCCGATGAACTCCTTCAGGACTTCATTCATCATCCTCATGAATGTACTCGGTGCATTCGTCAAGCCAAACGGCATGACTAGCCATTCATACAATCCTTCATTTGTCTTGAATGTTGTCTTCCATTCATCACCTTCCCTCATGCGAATCTAATGATATCCACTTTTCAGATCAATCTTTGAAAAATAATTTTCCCCACTCAGGCAATCCATCAGATCATCCATTCTCGGCAGTGGAAACCTGTACCTAATGGTAATTTTGTTGATCGCTCTTGAGTCGGTGCACATTCTCCATCCTCCATCCTTCTTTGGACTAAGTACTTTCGGAACGACACACGGACTCAAACTTTCTCTGACCAACCCTTTTTCCAACAACTCCTGGACCTGCTTCTTGACCTCCTCATTTTCTTGCGGCGTCAATCTATACGCAGCTTTGTTCGAAAAAATAGCTCCTGGTATGAGATCAATGTGATGACTCACACTTCTCATCGATGGCAACGAATGAGGTAATTCATCCACTATGATGTCAGTGAACTCTTCCAGCAGTTCCTGAATCTCATCTGGTAGATCATCCACTCTTGTGCTAGTCAGAACAATCCTCGGTTTTCTGACAACAAAGAATTGTGGATCTTCTTTCTTCTCCATCTCTGTAAGAAGCTCCTTCCCACTCATGAGAAGTATTGTGTTGCTTACTTCTGACTTCATTTCTTTTTCCTTTATCGAAAGCAATCTGTGTGTCCTCCCATCCTTCTCTAAAGTATATGTGTTCATTCTCCCATCATGAACCACATTTCGGTCATATTGCCATGGTCTACCCAGCAATAAATGACATACATCCATGGGAATGACATCACATAAGACCTTATCATTATATCCCCCTATCTTGAATTCAACTAAACATTGTTTAGTGACACTCACCTGATGTCCCTTCTGTAGCCATGAAACTTTGTATGGACTCGGGTGATCAATTGTCTCCAGCTCTAATTTCTCCACCATCTCGGTTGAAACAAGATTGTTTGTGTTACCACTATCCACAATAACCTTGCATACCCTCTCCTTGGTCTTGCAAGCTATCCTGAACAGTCTGGTCCTTTGAGCTGAATTTTCCTGCGCCTCCTTCGCAGGTGTCAGAAGGAATTTATGCATCGCAAGCGATATTCCACCTTCTATGCCCTCAGTCTCAACATCACGTCTCTGAGCTTCTCCACTATCCTTCTTTTTCTCTGGACACTCGAATGACTTGTGCCCATTCTTTCCACATGTGAAGCATGTGATAACTCCACCTCGGCCTCTTCCTCTGCCTCTGGTACGAGGAAAAGTATTTGTGTCAGCATAATCTCCCTTATGCTCATTATGTTGTCCCCTCTGCTTAGCATATTGTTGTCCTCGCTGTGAGGTTACACCTCTTTCAATCTTACCCTAAGGTTTCTTCCATTCCTCCTTGGGCTTCTGGTATTTCTCCTGGGAAACCACCTTGCCTCTTGGCTGGCTTCTGCCTCGCCCTCACTGACCTTGCTTACGGCTCAGCTTATCTTCGGCTTTCAGATCCATCTGATAAGCATCCTCCACCGTTCTGATGGTAACCATGCTTAATTCATCCTGAATGTCGTACCTCAGACCATTCATATATCTGGCCACCTTCTCATCATCGCTCTCCCGATGACCTGCTCTAATGTTCAGTTGATAGAATTCCTTGGTGTATTCTTTCACTGTCATCAGTTTCTATCTCAGGTTCTACATCCTCCTGAACAATGTGATTTTATAATCCCTTGGGATGAACTTTGCCTTCATCTTTGCAATCATTCGATCCCAGCTTTTGATCTTCTGCTTGCCTTTGGAATGTCTATCTTCTTGAAGCTCGTCCCACCATAATGCTGCATGTCCTTTCAATCGGGTGACAACATGTCTAACCTTCTTATCTTCTTTGATATCTTCATAATCAAAATAGGTGTCAAGAGCTTGGATCCAATCCAGTAGCTCCTCTACATCCAGATTTCCTTCGTAGACTGGAATGTCCATCTTCACCTTCGCACCCATCCTGGCGATGGCTTTGATTATTCGCTCAGTTGATGCATCTTCAGCTGCAACTTCTCCTTGTTGTTCAGCTTTAGCTTCGCCTTCGGAGTCACTCAGATCTCCAACATTTGTTGTGCGTCTCTGCGCTACCTCCATATCTTCTAGTCTTGCTCGAAGATCTCTCATTTTCCTTTCCAGTTCTGGATTTCCTGCCGGCCTGCCTCTTCTTCTCACCTCCCTGTCTTCTGGGTCAGGTGACTGCCTTTCCCTTATGGGCGGCATGGTGAATTCTCTCTCTCTCTGCTATAGAAAACAAAGAGTCAAAATCCACGCTCTGATACCACTCTGGCGCAACTGCACTCCTCGGAGCACGATCACTCTCACAGGATCTTCTTTCTCCTCAGCCCGAAGAACTTGAATGTTCTTCTAATTCCCTACCATGAATTTTCCTTACCCACAGCAACTCTCCAAAGATCTCCCTCAACGGTCGGGAAATTGGAATTCGCGATATCGCGAATTCTGTAATCACACGCCTTATGCCTCACGATTCCCCAAATCCTGATGCGGATCAATCGCTGACTTTCTCCCCTTTCCTCGAATCTCTCCCTATCGGGATATCGCTACTCGCGATGTCAACGATCTGAATTTCCAACCTCCGAACCCCAATGTGCCGATTCCCCGATACACGTGTGGATTTGACTTCTCCACCTTCCGTCCTTCTATCGGAAATTTGGGACTCGCGGGATCGCGAATCCTGATGCCAAAGGATTTGGGACTTACCTTTTTCCAATCCCTGATAAAGCACGCCACCTATCTTCCACTAACTCTAACTATGGCCCACACGACCCCTCCGTCGGGATATCGCGCTTCGCAACTTCAAGCTGCAAGATTCCTCTGCTCCTACAAACCCCGATTCTCCAATCCCCGACTCCTCGGGATCTCCTGACACGCGTCCCACACGATCGACGGTTCTGAGCCTATCGGGATATCTCTCCTCGGGATATTGCAATATTTGTTGCACAATCTTGGGACTTCACCTCGTGAATCCCCGATATGCGATGTTACATGTGGATCCAACGGCTCCCTCTGCCTCGGATCGATGCTCTGCTCCCTCTTGCGCTTCAAACACCCGGTTGTCCTCGTCGTAACCTCCCTGTACCTCCACGATATCTGATGACCCACAGGACTTTGTGGAACCTCCGAGAGGATTTCAACCATCCATTCTAACCTGGATGTTTCCTACGAGAAGAAAAATGCTTCCTCCATGAAGACTTGGTCCCTGTTTGCCGACCTACGATGCTTCCTTCGGACTTCCAATGGAAGCTTCCCTACACTTATCCTCTGGTGAATTCAGAGGCCTATTCCTCCTGAGCTTGTTCTCAACTTCAAGTCCTCATAAAGAAACTTTGCGCGCACTCCTTGTGGCAATTCTTCAACCTCGACTGAGCGTTGAAATCCTTGACTCTGCACACTCTTGCAACAGCAGTCTTTCACTAATTTGCTCAGAATCACAAATCTGAGGCTTTTCCTTGGCCTGCGCACTCCTTGCATGGCACTATGCCTAACTGCACTTCGAGGGAATGAAAAAAAAAGTTATCTCTAACTGAACCCTTCTGTCAACGCACTCCTTGCGGACGATTCGACTGCACTCCTTGCAGGAATTCTCTGGCTCACTTAGAGAAACAATTGAAACTCATTCATTCATCCTTTCAGACTTCAGTTTAAAACATGAAACCATATGCACAGCATATACAAAGCAAATGCATAACTAGAAAGCAAACATTCATGAGCATCAATACACAGAGAAAACAACATAAACCATGAGATTGAAACAAAGCTTCATTCTATTAATTCAATAACTGTACATGGGTGTTGTTCATATAATTCTCTGCTTGCTCTTCTCTTCCTGCTCCTGAATGAATCATTTTACAATGTACAATGAGGGTATCTATATCCATTTTCCCTCTTGGGCTTCTAAACTATCAAATCTAGACTTAATTCCTATCTACTAACATTAAATCTATTAAATGTCGTATATCTACTAAGGGACGAGAGCTATCCGCTCAAGGTCCAATACAATATACAAAGTGCGCCTTCTCTTAAATGGCTTCACTAAAGATTTTGCGCAACAATCCCAAAGCGTTTTCAAAAATGTGTGTTGGCTTATCCAGCTGTCTTCCGCTCGATGTGTTGGCTCGCTTGTCTTGTGCGATGCTCCTGCATCACACCGTGGGCGTTTATACTCTACAGTGGATGTTTTTATATAAATGGGGGTTTTTTTATATGACTGTGGGCATTTTATATATTACCATGGGCATTTTATATCACTATGGGCATTTATGTATTACAGTGGGTGTTTTTATATGACTGTGGGCGTTTTATATATTACCGTGGGCATTTTGTATCACTGTGGGCGTTTATATACTACAGTGGGCGGTTTTATATGACTGTGGGCGTTTTTATATGACTGGGTGCGTTGTCACATTGTTCGTTGGCTTCCATGTGTAAGTTGGAGTGATTGTATGCCCTTTTATATTTTTATTTTCCTTCTGGCAATCTGTTCTGGAAATTTCGTTTCGAAATTGTTCCTGTACATTGTTTCTGGCAATAGTTGCATGGGCAATTTCGTTTTGTAAATTTAGATCTGAGAATTCGTTCTGGCAATAGATGTATGGGAATTTCATTTTTGTAAATTAGATCTGAGAATTCAATTTTGGCATAATGGGCAATCGACTTTATTGTTAAGAGCAATTTCATTTTCCGAGCAGAAATTTAGAATTTAATTGTTGGCTGCCATTTTAAATTACAACCTAGAATTCAAAACATTTATGTATTCGCTGCCATTTCAATTTACAGCTCAGAATTCATAAAATTATACATTCACTACCATTTTAAATTACAACCCAGAATTCAGAAAATTCAAGTGCTCGCTACCAAATTTGTTTATAAATTTAGAGATCAAAAGCTTACTTATCCGTTGCCTTATATTTTTGCAATGTCGGATATCAGAATTTGCTATGATTTGTTGCTAATCAAAATGTAGAGACCCTGCTTTCTGTTATTCATTGTTTGTTGTCAATTTTGTCAATTCTTAAGTTTAGATTTTTGTATGATATTTAAAATCTATCGTCAATGAAGTTTGGAAAATCCGGAGTTGACTTTGATGAATCTCATCCAAACTATTATACCATTTGGATTTGTATTATTGAATCCTTGTATAAGTAGTCACAACAAAAATGCATTGTTTTATTTAAATATTTAATTTCTTATGATCCACTATCAAATTTCTACTAATCCAAGTTGAAATCGTTATGATTGTTGTGTGTTAGTTGAATTTAGATTTGAATTCCCTTGTTCATCGTAGGATTTATAGTATTATGAAAACTAAATTGGGCACTGCAAATTTATTTGTCATTCCGGAAATACAAATTTGATAGATGTGTAAAAAAAAAAAAACCTTTGCATGCTAGAGTATATCTAGTGGGGTCAGTGGAAATTTATTGATGTTACTTACATGTTAACCTTGGCAAAGTTTCGACTAGCTTATTGATGAATATTTAGTGTTGTTTTAGATGGCACCTTATGGCTTTATGGATGCAATACCGATGGTTTTAGTTATCACTACTTGAGCAGTGGTTAGTATGTAGTGAATGATTGACATAGATTTAGTTTTTATGCATTGAGGATTTATGTAGTAGATGGTGGATCTAGATATTTAGTTTTTATATATTTATTTCTAATGATGGCTTAAACTTACTTATTCTGGAGCCCATGATTATTTAAGAATTGAATGACATGTTGCCTGATGAATGAGACTTGCGCGCAATGGAAGAATCGTGTAATGTAATGCTTCATGTTAAATGCTTAGGGTAAGCTTAATGTTAGTGTATTTGTTTTAAGGTAACGATAGTATAATGAAATGTTTAATGTTGGTGCTAATGGTTATGGAACCGTTAAGGTGATGTTTGTTATATGTTTTATGGAAATGTGGAAATAATGTTGTAGATAACTTGTAAGTTGCAAGGTGGTCGTCATTTTATTTAGTTATGATCAATGTAATGTTGATTTATTTTATGGTAAAGTTATTGTAACTTCATTGCATTGGTAGCATACGAGTAATGTGATTGGTGATTGATGTTTTAGTTGCAAGGTTATTATAACATAAGATGTGAGGTTGTTAAGAAATGTTATTGTAATTTTATGGTATATGTAACATATAGGATGTATTGAGATTGTTAATTAATTTCAGGGTTAGTACTATAATTGGAATTGTCCAAACTCACAGTTGTATGATATCAGAATCTTCGATCTGATAAAGCTAGTCGCTCTGTATATAAGTTTGTGTGTGTGATTATTTTCTATGTAAAGAATCCAGTGCCATATCAAGAGTCTCGGGCCCTTTAAAGGCAGGGTTTCCACTCTTGCGACACACCTCTAAGGTCGTATCAGCAGTCTCGAGCTCTTTAAAGGCAGAGTTCCCACCACTGTGACCTCCTGACAGAGATTACTAGTTTTTGCCTGAGCAGTCGACCAGGAGCCTATCTGACCTTCTCTCTCTCTGGAGCAGAGAACTAAGATTAAACGCCCTGCTTTCCTATGCAGAAATAGTAAAATCTACTACTATGGATTCTTCCATCTATGTTTGTACTGTACATAACACAGTATGTCGTTTAATGCTTGCAGTTACTTGTTGTGCGCCTTATGTCTATGGTCATTTAATGCTTGCAGTTACTTGTTGTGTGCCTTATGTCTTCTTGTTGTGATCATTGTGGTTGTGTCTTGTTAGTCGTCGGGTGGCGACGTAGAGTCAAGTGTGTCTATTTCCTTTTTACACGCATGCACACACCTTAAACAAAAAAAAATTGCACATGTTATCAGAGTTGTTGTCGTAACGAGGAGGTTGTTACATAATTCTACCAATGTTATAATAAATTCAATTATAGTGCATAGACAATATAATCAGATTAATTTAAGCTTACCAACGACACCTCTAGTTCCTATAATTCGAACTAACATGAACCATAACTAGAGATTTGCACTTATATCCATATGATTAATATATCTAATAATTATAATAAGGAAAGGTTCACTTATTATAATTTATTCTTCTCACTCATTATATGATAAACTAAAAGAAGATAATTAGCCTCTTTTGGAAGGTAGTATTATATTTCATCCCAACAGCTTAGGAAGTACTTGTCTTATTGAACATTAAGCTAACATACAAATTCGAACAATGAAATGCTTTCCTTTAAAATTTGAAAACCGACCACAATAAAACACTAAATGATAATTCCTTCTATCCTAGGGAGACTCATAAATTCTCAATAGCAAATAAGTCATGTATAACCAGAAAGGTATTTAAATCTACTTAGAGCGAACTTCCCGTCATTTGGGTCATTGGTGGTCTTTTAATTAAGAACTTATTCAGCGTTGTCTGTCCATAACATATAATAAAATGTATAAAGTGAAGAGAGTCAAATAAAATATGATAAAAATATATTCAATGTTGTCTTGTAATTAAGGTCATATTCAACACTGCCTGTCCCTAACAGATAATAAAATATAATCAAATCAATCCAAAAATTCTCGTTGCGCCCCAACAAAACAAAATAGCGTTGAAAAGGTGGACTAAAACAAGCAAACTGTCAACCGGTGACCACAGTCTCATTTCGCTTTCAAATAAAAAGAGCAGAGATCAAACAAAACGCAAAGACTCTGCTATCAGAAGGAGATAAGAAGGTTGTCGGCAAGGGGTTTGTCAACAAGGACGGAATTAACTCGTAAGGGAGTAAATAAAGTGTTGGGAAAGAAGTCTTGAGTTAATACAGATGCACTCAAATAATCGTCGGATCGAAGGATTCGGCGATGACTGTGTGTAAAAAGTCAATCGCCCTGCACACCACCAAATGCGGTCTTCACGAGAAAAGGAAGGTTGTTGCTAGCTCCCAGGCAGCGTGATGTCTCTAAGGGTAGCCATTCGCCCAGAAGAGGATGTGAAATGTTATCTAAGGGATGGGAAAATTGCTAGTGGACTCCCAAGGATGAATGCGCAATCAACAATCCTAGTAATACCCTTACCCTTGTTTAATCTAGGAATTAATGCACGCCTATGCCAGTTAGAAATTCCTATTCCCAACAGGCATCTCTCTAGAGAAGGAATGTCTTCAAGAATTTAAGCCAAAAATACTCATAGAGAGAAGGGAAATTGTTAGCACCATCATCACTGGATACTTAAATGCAGAGGAATCAAAGGCGAGGATTATTCATTTGAATTCCAGGCATTAAAAAAAACGCAGTCCAGAAAATGACGCAGACAGGGATTGTTAAATTATTTTCCATAATTTATAAATACAACCATCACAGGCCAAGAAAGATTTTAAAAACTTCCTACAGGAATAACAAAACCCCCCTTTTTGTTTCACAATCTAGCATACAAGTGTAAGGACGCAGTCGGGGATAGCTAGAACATATTTTTCCCAACTGTCGGGATGTGTAACTTAAGGATCATCGACCCAACCTATCCTTATCTAAAGGGATAATCTCATTATTCTCCAAGGTAGTCATTGGCCCTAAATAAAACAATCTAGGACCATAAATTAGCATAAGTGAGATTGTTGGTAAGGTAGGAGTAAAATATTAACTCAACCTTCGATAACTGTCAACCTTAAATCTATCCAAGAAGCAACAAAAATCACCAAAGTCACAGGGGTAAAATGCTATCCAGGTAATAAATATTGCAAAGATAAAAAAATTAGAAGACGCAGGGATAACAAAACGCATGTTCTCTCAACACCTGAGGGCGCAATCACAACATTTGACCAAGGACAATAACAAAGGTAGGTGTTTAATGATATAGATGCAATAGATGAAGTATAGATTATTTTTCCGTCGATTAGTGAATTACCACAGCTGAGTTAACATTTTTACAATAATACAATTATAATCGCCAAAGTAAATAAATATGCATTCTACTCTACCAAATAAAAGAGCATATTGTTGCCTTATCGTCTGCCTCGAATGACATCTACGCGCTCCATGTTGCTCCCACTCGCCGATCGTCGAGACCTCACTGGTACCTCCCAGCCAATTCTAGGGGTACTATGCTTCCCCCTTAGCCCCCCAAGCCGCAAAGGGGCCACACACTATCTAGATGGTACATCTAGCTCCCAGCTCGCCTCACAAGGCCGAGCTACCACTCCTCTCCGAGCTGGGAAATCCCAACTCCCACAAGTAAATCAGTCAAGTCACTAATCCAGCAACATAACATTACGCTAACATCCGATCCCCTTCTTCCTCCTCCTTCCTCTCTTTTATAGAGTTTTAGAATTTCCAATCTTTCCCTAAATCTCATTTAATTTAAGTTTTAAATAAAAATCTTCTAAAATTTCTCCTTCGTACAAGTGTCATTCATCCCCCACGTTTCTCTATTAATTATTTTCTTTAATTAATTAATTGTCTTATTTCCCTCACCCGCCTAGAGTTACTCCTAAAATTACTCCTAGGTGTCCCTAGATTCCCTTACAGGTTTTTAAAGGCTTTCCTTATTATGAAGTTGCTAATTTAGTTCAATTTAGAAGGTTCTTAAATGCAGATTATTTACTAAGTTGACCTCCCGCTTTTTACCATAAGTTCCCCTCTTTCCCTTTTTATGTTTCCTCCAATCCCTAGTTTACTAATTATTTTATTTGTAACGATGCTCCTCATTACGATGACAACTTCTTATAACAAGTGCAAAAAAAAAAAAATGTGTGTGTGGGTGTGTACAAGGGTAACAAGACATTATACTCTACACCGCCACAAGACAACGAATCAAGATGCATGCAACTGCAATATCAACATAAATTCTAAGACACACATCAACATCTGCCAACAATGAACAACAATCAACTGACAAAAATATAAGACTAACTGTATGCATGTCCTACCCTGCAATGGATAGGACCTCCAAGACACATAAGCAACGCTCAAGCCCAGGTTCCCATCGATTTTAACCATTTAAGGTCTCGGGGCTGGAGATTGTTCTGAGGAACATGGAGGTGTCTACATCCCTCCCGACACAAGCAGACCAAGCAACTAAATGATTTCCACCAAGTACAACAATAACTAAAGGAACAACCACGTCCTCTACGGATGGCGCAAGTCAAAAGGACTCTGTCAACGACCAACCATTGTTAAGGCAAGGCATTATCTATGACTCAATTGGCATTAATTACAGACCAATTTCTCCATTTAAATTCCATTAATCGACATGTTACTCAATCCACCCTTGAAAATAATGTAAATTCAATTAATTGCTATTTCCCACTTACTAACTCATAATAACTGATTATACTTAGTTTAATGACATCACATTTTTTTTTATGTTAAAAATTCAGCAAAATTCAACAACATTACCAGGAAATAATAACCACATTACATTTTTATATTATAATAACTTTGCAAACAAAATATCAATCACCTTACTTCTTGTATGTTACCAACAAAGTAAATTACGATAACATAATAACATTTCATTTTATATCACAATAATATTTCAATAAAGTAACCATAACCTTACATTTGACATTTATCAAACAATAACATTTACATTTTATTTTGTAATACAGTAACATTACATATTCACTTTGCAATAACAATATATTATGGTAACTTCACATACACTTATTACAATAACAGTATATGCTGACAATAGCCATCATAACAACAATTTATAACCCATATTCATTTCTCATGTAACAAGGACAATTTCGCATCCTATAATTCAAGTCCTTCATCACTGGGACTATAGTTTTTCCATTACTATGCAATATAAGTAGTTCTACCAATGTTATAATAATTTCAATTCTAGTGCATCGACAAAATATCATCAGATTAATTTAAGCTTACCAACTACAACTCAATTCCTATAAGTCTAACTAACATGAACTAGGACTAGAGATTGCACCTTTATCCATATGTTTTATATATCTAATAATTATAAAAGTAGAAGGTTCGCTTGTTATAATTTATTCTTCACACTAATTATGTGATAAAATTAAAGAATAAAATAGTCTCCTTTGAAAGGTACTATTATATTTCATTCCAACCAGCTCATGATATCCCAACTTTAATGTATGTAGTGATAAGTCAAGACGATTCAAATACATCTAAATATTTCAAGGTTGTGATCTACTACTTTAACACGTTTAAAATCATTCAACGCTACAATCTATACTGCATAGATGTATACTCCTGCAGAATCTCTACCTTAAATCTATTTCATTAAAAACATTTAAGAAGAATATACTCTTACCAATCAGAAATAGTTCTAGATTTTAATTCAGGAATTCCTCTGCTAAAATATTGGGTTGATTACTATCTTTATGATTGATTTCGAAATACAATTAAAGTAGTTATAACCAAGTAAATATACAATTAATGATGCAAGGGTAATGTGTTTCTTCTTAACATAGCAACCATGCATTAAAAGATATCCTTCCAATTTGTTAAATAATGAATTATTTCCCATCGCAATCCCAATTAATCCAACACATTTTTATTAGTCGTTCCCTTACCAATGTGTAAACTAAAATAAGGGAAGGTTGCGGCTACCCCAATAGATAGTGGTTGCAAAAGAGCTGACAGCGGGGCAGCTAACGTAGTCTACGAAAACGCCCGTGGATAATCACGCTGACCACATGATTGAGGGCTGATAGAGGTGTAGAACTAGCGATTTTCCAAATCTCGTTTGCCAGCAGAAGAGGAAACGAAGGCATCAATCGGCACAAGAAACGAAGGGCCATGGGTACAGACCAGAAAATCAGAATTTAAATTGGCAACAGTCAAAGGCGATTGTCAGAAACCGAGAGTTAATTTGGCAGTTTATACTGACCATGTCTTAGAGGCACCCTTTCACCACTGTACACAACACGACTTGCAGAGGTAGTCATAGGAAACCGATTTACATTTCGCAGAGGGAGGGTGATTCCAGCGTTTACTGGAACGACTCTACATAGTTTGCAGAGGCGAAATTTGCAAGATTTTAACACTGTTGCAGAGAATAAAATCTCAGGATCGTAACACAGTTTGTCGGGGCGAAATTGGGTGGATCTAGCACAGGTAGCAGAGGCACAATGATGCGAAATCAGTGCAATGGTTGGGGCGTAAGGAGAGATTTATTGAAGGGTTTGATTCATGTAATGAATCGAGTTACAAGATATTCCTGTAAGTCGAAGGCTTCATTGCCAAAATCATTATGCGCCTTCTTCAGCAGACGCGCCCATTAGCAAAAGGGAAGGCTGGGATGAGTTAGAGGGTTTTAGGATGCAACAGTGTAAGAGTTATTTTTTAATACAGAAACAATTCCCTCAACCCTAGCAATGCCTCTGACCTCACCTTGTGCATGGTTGTCCAGACAATGCACGGCTTCAAGGGATCAACAAATTCTAACCTAAAAATTATATTACATAAAATTTCATTACTAATCCTAAACATAAAATTTCATTGCATAAAATTTCTTTGCATACTTTCTAAACATAAAATTTCATTAAATAAAATTGCATTGCATAATTTCTAAACATAAATGCATTGCAGTCAGATCGAACCCTTAACGCATTTTAGACTTGTAAATTCTAACATAACATGCATTTCAGATGTGTAAATTTAGCCAAGATTTTCGACAATAACTTTAGGAATTGATTCAGCAAATGAATTCCGTCATAAGAATCAAGCATGGTAGAGGAACAGATTTCCTGGGTGGCTGGAACCAAATACAAACCCCAAATAATCGCACCAACATTCTAAATCATACATCATACACATTCTATCATTCAACCAAAAGGCGTATCGTTGCGTGTTCGCCGGCTCCGAGTGTCGTCCGCGCGCTCCGTGAAATCTTGCTCGCCGACCGTCGAGACCTCACCGGTACCTCCTAGCCAAGGATAGGGGTACTCTGCTTCCCCCTTAGCCCCCCGAGCCACAAAGGGGACACACACTATCCAGATGGTACGTCTAGCTCCCAGCTCACCTCGCAAGGCCGAGCTACCACTCCTCTCCGAGCTGGGAAATCCCAACTCCCCACAAGTAACCAATCAAGTCACAATTATGGCAGCATAACATTATGCTAACCGTCCATCCCTACTTCCTTCCCTAAACCTCATTTAATTTAAGTTTTAATAAAAATCTTCTAATAATTCTCCTTCGTACAAGTGTCGTTCATCCCCCACTTTCCTCCAATAATTATTTTCTTTAATTTATTAATTTGTCTTATTCCCTCACCCACCTAGAGTTACTCCTATTTTTACTCCTAGGTGTCCCTAGATTCCCTTACAGGTTTTAAATACTTTCCCTAAAATGAAATTGCTAAATTAGTTCAATTTAGAAGGTTCTTAAATGCAGATTCTTTACTAAGTTGACGTCACTTTTTACCATAAGTTCCCCTCTTTCCCTTTTTAAGTTACCTCCATTCCCTAGTTTCCTAAATGTTATAGTTTCCCTCTTTCCCCTTTTTATTAGAGCTAAAAACGGTAGTTGCAATTTAACCCCTTTTTCCCTTTTATTATTAATTCAGCATCTTTTAAAACTATCAAAAATTAAAAATAATTAATTTCTTCTTTATATTTTAAATCCATAGCTTTTAATTAATTTCTTGCTCTCTTCATTTTACCCCAAAAATTTATGAATACCATATTATTACTTAAAGGGTTTTTATTTTAAATTTTATTATTTTAAATTTTTAGAGATGTTTTCTCAAGGGTAGACAAAATTTTACCCCTAGCAAAGTTTCAGACTTAGGACTTAGATCCTGAACTGGGCGACATTTAATTAGGGGAGTTGTTTTAAAATTTCTTAATGTGTTAAATGTCTTAGAGCCATCTAGGTTCAATCCTCTATCATCATCAACGCGATGTGCCCTTCAGGACGCACTACGTTCTCCAAGGGTGCCACTCGCCTCTTTTGTTTCTTTTGCACGACGTGCCCTTCAGGACGCACCACGTGCTCCAAGGGTGCCACTCACCCTTTTGTTTCTTTTGCGCGACATGCCCTTTAGGTTGCACCACGTGCTCCAAGGGTGCCACTCACTTCTTGACTGATTGGTAGACATCAATAACCCCTGGAGTCAACACTCCACCAAGTGAACTTGTGGGAGACTAAGGACTTCTAAGGAATAAGGCCCCTGCCTTATTGCGTGCCCCTTAGAGTCATTGTGAGTGACTGTCGCAGTCTTCCCTCATGGCATCGTGGGTCCTCTCGAACTAGGTAATCGTTAACCTACAGTTCGAGCCACAGCGAGAGTGCTAGTAGGTTGTGGCAGGGCTGTTGTCCACACCTCTCCCTCAACCTCTCTGGTAGTCATGTGTGGCCCCTTTACTCCATATGTGAGTCTGGTAGGAAAGCTATTGTCAGCCTACATCATCAACAATTATGTCAAACATGTCCACATCATATCATCTAATCAAATGTACTAAAATCATAGTAAAACAATCAAACCCCAATAGCACACTCCCTAACTCGATCCGGAGTCCAAGGGTTTCATCAATGCCTCTGCATCCTCAAGGTCCAAAACGTTGTACACTCAGTAAAACTGAGTCAATAGCACATGTCTATGTCAATGCAGTAAAATATCATGTCATCTATCATAATGCATCATAATCAAAGTCAAATGTTTTAATATCATAATAGTCTGGATCACTTGCGAGCAAGTGTCCTCAAAGAATAATTTTTCTCAGTGTGCCAGAGCGGGATATTACAATATTTCCTTCTTTCCCCTTTTTATTAGAGCCAAAAACGGCAGTTGTGCAATTTAACCTCTTTTCCTTTTTTTATTATTAATTTAATATCTTTTTACACTTTCACAAGTTAAATAATTAATTTCTTCTTTACCTTTTATATCCACAGATTTTATTTGTTGGAAGATTGGTTGTTGTCATTGATGTCAACCCTAGTCATGGGTTTTTGACCACAATATTGATGAACTTATTTGGACATGAAGGAAAATGCACATGCAGATACAAAACCCATGGATGGATAGTATACATCATGCTGTTTCTAGTGGTATGTGGAACGTCACGTGGATCCTCATGGTTGAGGAGAAATGAATTTTTGAAGATGACAAAAGTGAATTGTACATGTAGGCCCTGAAGATAATTAAAGAAAAGAATTACAAAATAAGAAAGTGTCAGGTCGTCCCTAATGTTAAAAGGAAGTGACATAAATGGTATAAATAAACATCATTATACATTCATTTGATACAAGTCAAATTTCAGAGGGAAGAAGAAGTAAAAGAAGGCCGGATTTCAAGGGAGGATGAAGTCTTTTGGTGATGTGTTCTAAGTATCAACAATTGGTATCAGAGCAGGTTACCTTCAGTACGGTTTAACCACTGGAAGGAATATCTTATGCAGAAATGGAAGGAAACATTCCAAATGGGATTCCACCATTTGATGGAAGCAATTTTGAATACTGGAAAAATAGAATGGAAACTTACTTGAAAACTCTTGGGGCAGATGTTTGGATCTCAGTTGCTTCAGGATATAATGC
>ML787006.1:112677-139320 GCA_009831015.1 Picea engelmannii | reverse complement strand
TTTTTTTTTTTTTTTTTAACTTTATTATTTTATTTTTATAGAGATATTTTCTTAAGGGTAGACAAAATTTTACCCCTAACGAAGTCTTAGACTTAGGACTTAGATTCTAAACTGGGCAACATTATAATTAGGGAAGTTGTTTTAAAATTTCTTAATGAGATATTTGTCTTAGGGCCATCTAGGTTCGTTCATTTATCATCATCAACGCGACGTGCCCTTTAGGACGCACTACGTGCTCCAAGGGTGTCACTCACCATGTTTGTTTCTTTTGAACGGCGTGCCCTTTAGGATGCACCACGTGCTCCAAGGGTGTCACTCCCCTCTTTTGTTTCTTTGTGTGACGTTCCCTTCAGGATGCACCACATGCTCCAAGGGTGCCACTCACCTCTTTTGTTTTTTTTGCGCGACATGCCCTTCAAGACGCACCACGTGCTCCAAGGGTGCAACTCGCTTCTTGACTGATTGGTAGACATCAATAACACTTGGAGTCAACACTCCTCCAGGTGAAATTGTGGGAGACTAAGGGCTTCTAAGGAATAAGGCCCCAGCCTTATTGTGCGCCCCTTAGAATCATCACGAGCGACTGTTGCAGTCTGCCCTCGCGACATTGTGGGTCCCCTCAAACTAGGTAATCGTTAACCTATAATTCGAGCCATGGTGGGAGTGCTAGTATGCTATGGAAGGGCTGCTATCCACACCTCTCCCTCAACCTCTCTGGTAGTCGTGTGTGACCCCTTTACTCCATATGTGAGTCTGGTCAGCAAGCTATCGTCAGCCTGCACCATCAACAAATCATGTCAGAACATATCCACAGTATATCATCTAATCAAATGTACCAACATCACAGTAAAACAATCAAACCCCAATGGCACACTCCCTCACTCAATCCAGAGTCCAAGGGGTTCCATCGATGCCTTTGTATCCTCAAGGTCCAAAACCCTGCACACTCAGTAAAACCGAGTCAATAGCAGTTGTCTATGTCAATGCAGTAAAACAACATGTCAATCTACCCATAACGCATCATAATCAAAGTCAAATGTTTTAATATCATAATAATCCGGATCACTTGCAAGTAAGTGTCCTCAAAGAATAGGTTTGCTCGGTGCGCTAGGGCAGGATGTTACAGGAGTATTCATATTATATTAATTATATTACGAGAAATATGTGGCTTGGGTTTTTATATTTGTGTGTGTGTGTGTGTAATGAATTGTTTTATGTAATTCTAAAAAATAAAGTGTGAATAATATGTATAAATTAATTATTATATTTTGAATCTTGAATTAGTATTTTATTTTTAAATATTCAAGATTTACATTGTTCCTTAATCATAGCAGCATTTAAACACATAAAACATAGAATAAACACAACAGTAAAGCACAACATTAACACAATAAATATGAACAGTGACTAGAACACCTATCTTTATGAATGATTATACAATTGGTTGTAGATGTCGAACGTTCCACCCAACTATAGGTGTTTTTTGCACTATTCCTCTCTGCAACAGGCCACCCTCAAGTGAGAGTTGTGATTCCACAAGGAATAAATGTCTCCTATGGTTGGATGCTATCTACAAAAACAACTCAATTTCTAGTAAATTCACATTGATGTGAATCCTAAAACAATTCCAAACGCCCATATCTCTTGCCCATCAATATGCATAGTCAATCCCTCAAATAATCCTCATCTCGTCTAGGGCTCCATCACAAATTTTCCAAGAATTTCTTAGCTAGGGTCTCTAGGAAAAATACAATTGTAAATGGAGTTGTCACAGTAGCATTTTCACATGCTCACAGGAATGATATCCTAGTTCTCAACATAATTCCCAAATCCCTCTCATGGACATTTTCACATAGTATGACTACCCCCTTTTTTCCATCACCAAATTATGTTTTTCCTCTCTTCCCCCCCTCCCTCTCAAAATCAACTCTCCCTTCCTACTTGAATTTCCTTTCCTTTTTCTCCCATGCATTTTTAGATCTCATAATTCCCCAAAATGATTTTATTCATCCCATTTTGTATTAACTAGGTGATATGACTCCTTCATCCACCTATTACATGCATTCAATGATACAATTCACATCATGTGTACTTAGCCCATGCTACCATAATTAGTGATATGGATCTTCCACCATCATCTTACATGCATTCAATAATCAGTTTTAATTATGGAAGGTGGCATAGGATTCTAGGCATGTGTATGATCCCCTCAAACGCCCCTTTAGCCCCCTCTCTTATGGAATCATATCCCCCCATGACGTTGTCCTTGTCTGTATCTAGCCAATGGTCTATTTTATTTTTGTTACTATCCATCCACAATGTTTACATATTACATGTGTATACAAATATACATTTCTAATCTGAGGATCCAAATTAGGGTGTTACATTCCCCTCCCCCTTTTTTTTTCATTGTCCCCAATGCACATCACCATATAGGTGTACATGTGTGTGTGTGCGTATACATAATTTTACATCCCAATGCTCAATAATTTCACAATTTATTGACTCCTTCAAAAATTTTGACCACAATCTCTCTTCCCCATCCGTCTACACAACCCAAGGGACGGTATTTCCTCCTCTACACCATAATCCATAAGACAATCATCATCCCATCTAGGGATCTAGCACAAAAATTCCAAGAATCTCAATGTTATAGGATCGAGGAAATCTAGCTGCAAAAAATGGAGTCTTTATGCATTTATATACAAATGTATATTCAAATTTCTTCAAAATATACAAAAAGTTGGAAGTACTCCTCCTTCATGGCCTCCTCATGATCCCACATGGAATCTTGAGGACCATAGTATATCCACTGGACCTTTATACCAATTTGATGGATTGGTTCCTAATAAATTTGACTTTCTAGTCCAGGATGTGAATTGGCTCCACCTAAAATTCCCCTTCATGCTTCCCTTGGTTCATAGTCCAATCAATCACATGGTTAGAATAAAGGACATACCTTTTCAATAAAGACACATGAAACACATTATGAATTTACATGGATGTAGTTAATGCAAGCATGTAAGCAATAAGGCCTATTCTATCTAGGATTTCAAACAACCCATGGTATCTTGCTGCCAATTTTGGGGAGCTCCCTAATCTCAGTGAGATATTTTTATCCTTCACTTTTAGAAACACGTGCTTGATATTATCACATATTTCTCCATCATCATAGATGAAATTCTTTTTGCCATGGGCCTATGTTGAGAGAAGATTTAATTTTGGAGAAAAGGTCGATAACAACACAACAAACGAGATAGATTGGACCAAGAAGGAAAGTGTGTCATATTTTGAGGAAAAGCAGCACGTGTGGTAGGATTTGTGGAAATCCATCGCAGATATGGACAAACCTAGCCATTTTAGGGTTAGGTTTTTTGATGTATTATAAGGATTTTTAACCCATTTTGTAGTATAAATAGAGTAGTTCTAAGGTAGACTATAGTATCTAATCGCATCTAATATTTTTTATATATTTTGGGGAGAACTATTTTGAAGAACCTATTTTGGAGTACTTATTGAGTTGAGGTCCATTTTGAGATTTGTAGAGCTTAGGTGAAGTCAATATGGAGATGTAGTTGAGGGTCATGCCGCAAGATGTGGATCTTGGTGTAATCATGGTACGCCTCACTACTCTCTATTATCCTATGATGTAATGCGCGCAACATCCTTTTGATGAAGAAGAAGAAATAAAAGAAGATCTTTGTAGATGTAGCCCCAAGGGGGGTGAACCACGCTAAAAATATATGTCGCAATATGTCTGAATGTTTTACTATTATGATTGAAGGGTTAGATAGATTAATGAATGGTTTTAATTAAAAAACACACTAGAATATATATGCACAAATATAAATGTTATGACTGAATGAATGAATGGATATGATGAATATTGTATAGAATGCATGGTTAATTAGAAATAGAAGTAAGAATAAGAACCCCAATCCCTTCCATGATTGCACACACATGTGTCCTACAGTCACCCATAAACCATCTTGGGTGAGACTACGTTGTTCACTCTACGAACGGTCTAGCCTTTTGGTTTACCAGAAGGGTCGATGGTGAAAAGGGTTTTGTTGGAGAACTAAGGTAGAACCCGAGTCACCCCATATTTCCAACAAATGGTTTTTGGAGAACTAAGGTAGAACCCGGGTCAAGCCATATGTCCAAAAAATGGTTTTATTTCTGGCTAAAACTTGGAAGGATAGCCAAGAAGGGGTTTGGTGAAGAATATGCAGTGGTAGAAAGGGATGTTTAGGCCATGGAATCCGATGAATAAAGAGATTGAAATATGGTTGGAGACAAAGCAATTGGATTTCGTGAAAAAATATAATAAGGTTTCCAGGTATACACCACGCCAATAACTGCAAAGGTATATGTTTACTGATTTACATGAAGAATATTTTTGTTTCTTTCCATAGTTATTACAGGAGTGGATATTAAGGTTGAAATATTCCCATACGACTAATGGGATTAGACCAGCAGTGTGTATTGTTGAAAATATCACGTGGTTATAAAGGATCAATACAAAATTCACATGTGCGATGTATTTCTAGTTAGATATAATTACTACGAGGTTTATCACTGAGTTTGTAGTAGATACAACAAAGTCATATACTACTGCAGAGTAGGATTTCATGAAGGGACCCAAAGGGAGGTACATTAGGTCTCTTTACACATGGATCAAGATCTTATTACATGATAAAGGTGTGATGACCATGTAATCAGATAGCTATATCACTCTGCATGCATGGGGGAGTTGGGGGAATCACTAAGGAGGATCCAAAAAATGGATAAGTCTCTGGAGAGTAGCCAGAAAAATGAGGCAATGGACCCCATCATGATGGATGATGAACATACCAAGGAAATCATATGGAGTGTAGGTGTGATGCATAGCAGATGACCCTACCAGTATAAGATGAATAGTAAGAAGAGGGTTGTAGCTAAGCAAGAGGGCTTGGACAGCGATGAGGAAGAGGTAGAGGATCTTCACACCACAGGGCATATTGAGGATATCTTGCATGCCACATATGAGAGGAAAACCAGAGGTCATGGGTCCGATGTAGAAGAAGGCTCTCCATTCTAGATCCAAATTAGTGTGGAACCCAAAACCCCATGTGTGACTAAGACAACTGAAGAAGAAAAAGTATTTAACTAGCAAATGATTAGTCGTAGAATATTTTTTTCCTAGACATAGTTCCAGTAGAAAAACTACAAGTTCGAAAATTATAAATCAAGTATATACACCGCGCGGAGGTGGTAATTCAACAAATTTCACAACAACATGACAAGATCCAACTATTAGGTTACCATAGTTCCAAGGGGATGGGTCAAATGATCCAGAAAAAAAAATGTGTTCATCTGTGAAAAGATATGGGAAGCAAAGAAAATTAAAAATGAAGATACAAAGGTTTTGCAATTGGATATCACTTTTATAGACCTCACATTATATTGGTACATGGGTCTCTCAACAAATAAACCAAGAATAACACCTACAACTATAGCATATGTAAAGAGGTAGTTAATAAATGAATTTTAGAACCCAAGTTCAAATGACTAGTTTATGAATGAAATGATAGAGATCAAAAAGAAACCAGGAGAATCAGTCTTAGAAGTGGACCATAAATTCAAGAGGATAAAAGGTAAGTTAAAGTAAATTATTATTGATACACAACATGTACACTTGTTTGTTAATTCTTTGTTGCAACACTTGAAGTATCCTTTTAGACAACAAAAAATCTAAAGTTAGGGTGAGGCCTTGCAAGCTACTTTACAGCTAGAGAAAAAACAATACAAGAATACATATCTAGTTGTGGAAGAGTTGAAGAAACATTTGAAGAAAATTAACATTCCAGTTGAATCAAAATAAAGGAAAGGAGAAAAGAGAAGGTGTTTGGTGCATAATATGCAGGATAGAAGGCCATCACAAGAATGAGTGTCCATTATTTTCATAGTATATTGGAGTGGATATGACAAACCCTTTAGCTTCAGGAAGACCATGGTGTGAGATTTTCAAAACACATGGGCATGATCCCTATCACTTCCCCCTAATGCATAAGTATGAGAAATTATTTAATAACTTTAGTAACTATGGGCTTCTAAATAGATTTCTTCTAAATATATTGCAGAGGTAAATAGATTGCAGAGGTAAATAACTTTACTAACAGAGGTAGGTAACAGCAGTAAGCCAATCAATCCATTACACCAGTATACCAATCCTAGCATAAGCAGTACTGCATTATAATCTACTAAAGTACAATCATACCGTTGCCTCAACGCCATCCTCGAGTGTTGTCTGCGCGCTCCGTCCCGCTCCTGCTTGTCGACCGTCAAGACTACACCGGTACCTCCCAGCCAATTGCTAGGGGTACTCTGCTTCCCCCTCAGCCCCCTGAGCCGCAAAGGGGCCACATGTTATCCAGATGGTATGTCTAGCTTCCCAGCTCACCTCACAAGGCCGAGCTACCACGCTTATTCGAGCTGAGAAAATCCCAACTCCTCACAAGCAATCAGTCAAGTCACAAAATCGGCAGCGTAACGTTACGCTAACAACCGATCCTTTCTTCCTCATCTCCCCTTTATTTTATAGAGTTTTGAGACCCACCAACTTTCCCTAAATCACATTTTAAATTAAGTTTTAATGAAAATCCTCTAAAAATTCTCTGTCGTACAAGTGTCATTCATCTCCCACATTTCTCCAAAAATTAATTTCTTTAAATTATTAATTGTCTCACTTCCCTCACCCACCTAGAGTTGCTCCTAAATTTACTCCTAGGTGTTCCTAAATCCCCTTACATGTTTTAAATACTTTCCTTAAAAAAAAGATGTTACTAAATTAGCTCAAATTAGCAGGTTCTTAATTTCAGATTCCTTACTATGTTGACCTTGCTTTTTACCATGAGTTCCCATCTTTCCTTTATTAAGTTTCCTTCATTACTTAGTTTCCTAAATCTTATTATTCCCTTCTTTCCCCTTTTATTAAATCCCAAAACGGCAGTTGCGTTATTAAATCTTTCCCTTTTATTATTTATTTAATATGTTTTGTACTTTCACAAGTTAGGAAATAATTTCTTCTTTGCAAAATTTCAAAACCATTAGTTTCAATTTAAATCTTACTCTCTTCATTTACCCCAAGAATTTTATGAAGACCCAACTATTACTTAGGTGGGTTTTTGTTTAAATTGTTAATTTTTATTCTAGGGTCTTTTTCTTAAGGTTAGACTAAATTTTTACCCTAGAAAAGTTTTAGACTTAGGACTTAGATTCTGAACTAGGTGACACTTTTTAAGGATTTCTTAAGGCGTTAATGTCTTAGGGACATCTAGGTTCGTTCTTCCTCAACATCAATGAGACATGCCCTCCAGGACGCACCACGTGCTCCAAGGGTGTCACTCACCTCGGTTGTTTCTTTTGCATGATGTTCCCTTCAGGATGAACCACATGCTCCAAGGGTTCCACTCGCTTCTTGTGTTTCTTTTGTGCGACATGCCCTTCAGGATGAACCACGTGCTCCAAAGGTGCCACTCGCTAAATTATGTTTCTTTTGTGTGACGTGCCCTTCAGGATGCACCACGTTCTCCAAGGGTGCCACTAGCCAACTTGACTGATTGGTAGACATCTATAACCCCTGGAGTCAACACTCCACCAGGTGAACTTGTGGGAGACTAAGGGCTCTAAGGAATAAAGCCCCCCCGCCTTATTGCGCGCCCCTTAGAATCATCGTGAGCGACTGTCGCAGTATGCCCTCACGGCATCATGGATCCTCTCGAACTAGGTAATCGTTAACCTACAGTTCGAGCCACGGCAGGAGTGCTAGTAGTCTGTGGCAGGGCTGATGTCCACACCTCTCCCTCAACCTCTCTGGAAATCGTGTGTGGCCCCTTTACTCCATATGTGAGTCTGGTCGGCAAGCTATCGTCAGCCTACATCATCAACAATCATATCAGAACATGTCCACATCATATCATCAAATCAAATGAAATATCACAGTAAATAAATCAACCCAAATAGCACACTCCCTGACTCAATCTGGAGTCCAAGGGGGTTCCACCCACCGATGCCTCTGAATCCTCAAGGTCCAAAACCCTGCACACTCAATAAAACTGCGTCAAAGCACGTGTCTATGTCAAAGCAGTGAAACATCATGTCATCTATCATAACGCATCAATATCAAGGACAAATGTTTTAATATCATAATAGTCTAGATCACTTGCAAGCAAGTTTCCTCCAAGAATAAGTTTTCTCAGTGCGCCAGAGCGGGATGTTACAGTTTGGTGCATAATATGCAGGATAGAAGGCCATCACAAGAATGAGTGTCCATTATTTTCATAGTATATTGGAGTGGATATGACAAACCCTTTAGCTTCAGGAAGACCGTGGTGTGATATTTTCAAAACACATGGGCATGATCCCTATCACTTCCCCCTAATGCAGAAGTATGAGAAAGTACTGAAGAGTAAATTTTGTAACTTTTGTAAGTTGGTTGGAGATGAAGACAAGGACTGTAGAACCTTGGAGATGATGAAATAAAGGATTTGAAGATACATGCAGGGTATAGGTTGAACATGTAACAAGATAATCTGCACAACAACCACTGTATAAAAACATGCACCAGCCATAATATAATCTCGTGCATTAGTTTGCAGCACAACCATAGTATAATCTGCAGAAATTTCAAGGGAAACAACAATATAGTCTTACACAGCAGTGTGCAACACCACAATAGTACAATAATTTCCATTCATAGTATAATCAAGGACCCCAGTATAACACACCACGTGGATATAACCAGGGAAATAGAGGAGGCTTCAAAGGAGGAGGTCATGGAGGAAGAGGCTTTGGAGGAGGTCGAGGACTAGTAGTGTGTCATAACTGTTAGAAACTAGGGAACTATGCAAGGGACTTCCCTGAGGAACCTGCAACATTTATGTATTGTCACGTAGAAGACCATGAAACAGAGGATTGTTGATGCAGTAGCATCAGTAGAAAAGAAAAAATTGGAGACAAATCAATGCACTAGCATGCATTTTGAAGTGATAGTTTTGAATTAAAGGAGGTGTATCACGCATATATATTGAAAGGATTGAAATTTATGAACATATTTAATGTTTTAGAGCTAGACGATCGCGTGAGATCGTTGGAGGATGTATTTTATTTAATGAAGTTGATTGTAGTACAAATTTGATGTGGTTAATCTTATCTATCTGTCACAAACATTTATTGTAATAAATCCTTAGTAGTTGTAGTTTTTAATTCAATAGGATAGCACTAAGGTAGCTTGAAGGGAAATCTCAACGAGCTTGTGTTGTATAAATAAATGTATTGCTTCCCAAATGAGGTTGTTAATGAAATAGACGTTGTTGAAAACTATTGTAGGGGTTGTTGCTATTGTAGTTGATAGTTGTTGTTGAAGAGAATTGTATGAACCCATGTACATAAAATTTGAATGAATATAACAGAGGAGTATTATCCCAAATGTTTGGTGTTGTTGTGTCTATCTAAATGAATGAATGGTAGGCTTTTTGTTCATTTCAATTCTCTTTTATTTCTTGTGTTTGTGTTATGAATGCATTTACATGATTGAATGTATGAATCTGTGAGATATTAGATAAGTTTCAATTGTTTCTCTTCTACGACCAAGTGCAAGGAGTGCATAGTGTCCGCAAGGTGTGTGTTGACAGAGTCTATTTCGAATCATAATCTCAAAAGAGATAACGTGAAACTTATGTGTGCAAGGAGTGCATAAGCATCCGCAAGGTGTGGACTCAGAAATTCAAGAGATATAGTTGAAGGCATGTGTAGGAAGAAACTTACTCAGACCCATATTGTTCAAGAGGAAAAATTGAGCATGTGAGAATTGCTACAAGGAGTGCGCAGTCTCCCTTAAAGAGTTGAGTTGAAGGAAGTTTGTCACACGATGTGCGCAGGGTCAATATTTGGCTAAATATCGAAGGAGTCATTCTGGGGAGTTCAGAGTGAAGCTTTGTATGCATAGAGTGCATATTGTCCGCAAGGAGTGTGTGACCAAGTCTTTTGACTCACAATATCAGGAGGAGTAGAGTAAGTTTTTTTGCAGAGGAGTGTGAAGAATTTTCGCAAGGCATGCGCAGTCATCCCCAAGAAGCCAAGTTGTGGAGGAAAACATGTTGCAAGGCCTGCACAGGGACAAATTTGATTAAGTGTTGAAGAAAGTTTTCTGACGAGTAAGATTTCGAAAGAAGAACAAGCTCATGAGAGATAGAGGGAGAAATATTCAATAGGGAGGAGTCCCTTAAAGGTTTCACAAAATTAACGAGCAATATCCATCTAGGAGGGAGAGGAATCACTCCAGATAGTCATATCTGGGTGATTTGCATGAAATATTAGCCATGGAATCCTTTCAACACTTCATGGTTCGGAGTGTTTGAAGTGTGGTAAGAGCGGGGATAGCCGAAGTCACGAATTCATGAAGTGAATCCTAGCTGTTGGTTATCAGGAGACACGTGGCAGCGAATGAGAGAGTTTGGGAGATAGAGTTCAAAGTTGCGTGAAGATAGTGTAGTCTTTGTGAGGTTGCAATATTGTCGAAGCCAGAGTTAGAAAGAGATATGGCTCACATTCATATTCATGGTCACATTGGAGAAGGAGTCTAGCGCGGGAGCTAGTACTCACAAATTGGTGTTTCCAAAAGTGTCAGAGAGAAGAGTTGAGGGTAGTTGAACCTACGGTTAACATCAAAGGGACCTATGTGTTATTTGTTCAGGGTCTATTGAAGCCCCGAAGAGCCAATTCTCCTTGGGCATATTGAAGATCCTTGACTGGGAGGTCACAGAATACCCAGGAGGGAAGGGGGAGCTTCATCAATTGTCCTACACTTTTGATAAAGATACAAGACAAGAGGAACCAGACTAATCAGAATGTACAATGAATCAGGGCGGAAAAAAGAGAAGAAGATGAGAAGAAGATTAACATAGTGACTAGAGGTGGAGCTAATATAGGAGAAGATGCATCCAAGAAGGATCAGGATCAATATTAGTGGTTCATGAAGAATACAACACATGAACATAAGTTTTATGTGTGCAAAGAGAAAGAGATATTCAAGGAAGCTAGATAAGAGATCTTGAAGGAAAAAATTGAATCCACTTCAGGAATGAAACTAGTAGATGAGATACCATTCTATGACATGACTTCATTATTTGATTAGAGAAATTAAGAGAATTCTTCAGAAAAATTAATTAACTTAAGAAACTTTTTTGGAGCTTGTGTCAAATTTCTGAGTGATAAAAATTCCTTACAAGTACTGCAGAATTTGTTAGAAAATTGTAATCATGGGGAAGAAGGGGTAAAAAGAGTAAATTAGGTATGTAAGAAGAGAAGAACTAGCAGGGAATTCATATTGAATTCCAACATAGGAGATTTCGATATGGGGGATATTATACTATACTTAGGATATGAAGTCAATGTTCTACCAAAGAAAACCTGGGAAGCTATGGGAGAACCACAATTTGAAGTTGGAAAATCAGCACAGAGTGGTACAAATTGGGAGGTTAAAGGGGATTCCAGTAGATTTAGATGGTGTGTGCACCATGGATGATTTTGAAGTCAAGGACATAGTAGAAAATATTTCACCATATCCAACACCATTGGGTTTGGATTGGGCCTTTGATAACCATTCTATTATTAACTTGAAGACAAGAAAGATGATATTTGAATTAGGTGAGTACAGATTTATTGCATCATTAGATATCTTAGAAGGAGGAAAGTATGTGGAACCTACAGATAATATCCTGACATAAGATGTGAACCAGTTATACAGAACTATCATGCGCAAAGAATATTATATCAAACCAACTAAAAATGACATGCTCGGCTAGAGGAGTATTAGTTCTTGTGCTTCATACTCTGACACGGGACTGGAGAATTTGCAGCAGCGACTACATGAATTATCTACCAGGTGATGTGCCAGAATGACGTGTGCGTTGAGATAGGTTGGTAAAAAGGTAAGAGAACCTCCTACTTTCTATGGATTGAATGATTTAGAATACTTTTTAATGAATTATGAGGTATAGGTTATGGAAAATAAAATATTACCAGCATTAGATATTTCTTTAAAATATACACCTGCAAGATGGTGGGGTACACACAAGGAAAAGATCAACAATTGGTTTCAGTGCAAAAGGTTACTAAGCATCAGATTAGGTGCAGAGAAGGACCATAAATATGAGGATAAATATGAGGGATTTGAACAACTTAAAAAACATGTAGAAAAGTGCATGGTTCAGTGGAGATTATTACCACTATAATAATGGCCACACGATTTTGTTCACACACTAAAAGGCATTCCGAAGAACTGGTACACAAAACAGGAATAGCGTAGAGAAACTACAAACTAGGAAGAGATACATCAGAACTTTGTAGTTACATTTTCCTTTGAGAATGACAACCCATAGATTGATATAGTGCTAAAAGTGGTAAGAGGCCAGATATTTGAAGAACTAGAGTTTGAAATAATTCCATCATATCATACAAAGGCTAGACAGACAGTTAAACAATTTCTACACTGTTAACAGAAGATCCAGCAAAAGATAATTTGTGCAACATATAGATCCTTGAAGTGGAAGGTGAAAGGGAAGTAGAAGGTCCCAAGATGGATTCAGAAGATTATGTTGCACCATTAAAGATTAAGAAAGTAAATATTGGAACTGCAGAAAACCCAAAGATGGAAAGTATTGGATATTACTGGGATAATCAGACAGTTGAAAGGATTACAGAATTACTGCACAAGTAAAGTGACTTATTTCCAGTAACATTCTCATAGATGAAGGGGTTAACATGAAAGCTAGGATATATGAAGATCTTTTTAAAGAAAAAATCAGTACTTATCAGACAGAAGCCTTACATATTGAATCCAATATATAAAGAGAAAGTGAAGACAAAAATCGAAAAATATGCTATAAGTTGGTGTTATCGAACCTGTAGAAGAGTCAAAATGGATCAACCCTATGATAGTGCAAGAATAGAAGAAAAGAGGGATCATGATTTGTGTACATTTGAGAAAATTGAATCATTCTTTCCTACATGATCATTTTCCTATCCCATTTACAGACGAAGTTTTGGAGAATGTAGGGGGTCAAGAAGCTTATTCTTTTACAGATGGATTTTCAAGTTATCATTAGATAAGGATTGCACTAGAAGATAGTCATAAGACAACATTTGCTACAGAGTGGGGCTCATTTCATTATATAGTCATGCCATTTGGATTGAAGAATGCACCAACCATTTTTTCAAGGGTAGTAGTAGTAACTTTTAAGGACTTTATTCACAAGTTTTTGGAGGCTTACTTGTATGATTGGGAAATGTTTAGTCCGTTAAAATATTATGTTGAAGTATTAAGTTTGATTTTGGATAGATGTAGACATTGTCAGATATCATTGAAAATTAAGAAATGTATTTCCAACGCACCTTTTGGGATTTTTTTAGGACATGTGGTGTGTAAACAGGGTCTACTGGTTGATCTTGCTAAAATTGTTGTCATAGTTAACTTACCACAACCAAAGTTAGTGCACCAGTTGAAGAGTATATTGGGCCATATAGGGTATTACAGAAATTTCATAAGGGGATATGCACAGATCATCGTGCCAATGGAGAAGTTATTGAAGAAGGATACTAAGTACCAGTGAAATGGTGAATGCCAGAAGAGTTTAGATATTTTAAATGAAAAGATGGTTACTATGCCAATTTTGGTTTTTCTAGATTGGTTAAAGGAATTTCATGTGCATGGAGATGCATCTGCAATTTCATTAGGAGAAGTACTAACCCAACCAAGATAAGGTGATGTAGATCACCCTATGTAACATACCCAACCACCACCAGGTCAGGCTACACTACTTCAAGCGGTAACATACCTAGCCACCCACGGGATGGGAATGCTACCTCAAAACTCACTTCTGAACTAATTTATAATTCGGATAAATTTATCATTAATAAAGAGGCATGAAATATTCACATGCAAAGTTCAAGATTCATGATAAAACATAAATAAATGAGACATATGTCATGCAAAACAATAACCAACAAGCATGCATATTATAGATATGAATTTCATAGATAAATAAATACATAGCGGAATAAATACACAAGTAAATAAAACCATGACAGAGAGAACTTATCTTTAATGAAATTAATCACCAACTGGTTGCAAACAAAGGACATTCCACCCAATCATACACACTATTGTTCCAAGTCTCAACAATAATGTCACCCCCGAGCTAGGGCTATGAATCCACAAGGACGGTTCTAGAGTGTCACACAGCTTCCCAAACCATTCAGAACTCAATCTCTCACATACTTTTCATCACACACAGCAATCCAAAGTACACTAGCTCTCTTCTACCTAGCCTGCACAACCCAAGAGAACGGACCCCCTTCTCTGCCACGCAGTCCCTCAGGTTGTCCACCTCCTTCCAAGGCTCCAATGCATATGTTCAAGAATCTCCATGTTGAGACTCTCAGGATTTGTATTTGTGGGAAAAACTTAACACATGCCAATTCATCTTAGACATGCAAACATTAATTCATGATTGGAATACACCAGCAGTCATTATAGCCAAAAAAACCATGGCTCCTCTCCAAAAAATCGTTTTTCTTTCCCAAACCAAAAACAAGAATGAGGAATGAAGAGTGGGTGAAAGAATGAATGGAGAGAGAACAAAATTAAAGGTTTGAACAATGAACAATGAATGAGTGAGTAAATAAGAAACCTCAAACATCCCATAAGATGGGTTTATATATTTACTTGCAAAACAACCACCACATGGCCTTCCCCAAGAATCTCATATAACCACTCTTCTCCATTAAAAAAATTATGGATAAATAAAATATAAAATAAATATGTATCCCCTCAATCCCCCTCTCTTGTGGAATCATATCCCCCTATAACTCTTGTCCTTATCCATCTAGTAGCCAGTGATGTATTTATTATTAATAATGATCAAAACATTACATTTTCTAGGCACACTAGCCTCTTTTAATCGGTTGGGCACTCTGGCCTTTCATAAATTAACAAAATATATTATTTAATATGGGGCTCAAAACCGGGGTATTACATTCCCCTCCCCCTTATTTTGGCACTATCCTCAGTGCATATACAAAACATAAATCAAAATTTCAAAATTTATTCAAACAATTGTGGGTACTCTACCCGCATGGCATATTCATTCTCCCAAGTAGCATCTTCAAGACTATAGTAGGTCGACTGGACTTTTACCAGCTCTATAACTCGATTCCGGAGAATTTTGAATTTTTTGTCCATTATTCGCATCGGCTTGACCTGAAAGTCTCCCTATGTCTCTACATGAATTAGATGCCAATCAATAACATTGTTAGGATCATGTACATATTTTTTTAGCAAAGAGACATGAAATATAGTATGCACATTCATGGAAGGAGGAAATGAAATCATGTATGCAATTGGCCCTATTTTGTCCAATATCTCAAATGGACTACAGAATCTAGTTTCTAGATTTGTATAACTATCCAACTTCAAAGAGAACTTCTTGGGATTCACTTTTAAAATCACATGCTCCCCCACTTTAAATTCTCTAGTCGTCTTGTTCTTATCTATGCAAATTTTATGTCTATCTTGAGTTGCCTTTAAATTCTTCTTAATTCTAACCATCTGGTCTTCCATATCCTTGAGCAATTCTGGCCGAAGTACCACTTTGTCTGCTAGGTTGTCCCAACTCACTGGAGTATTGCATTTCCTACCATACAAAGCTTCAAATGGGCTCATTTTCAATGAAGCTTGATACCCATTATTATAGGAAAACTCAACCAAGTGCAAGTAATCCTCCCACTTAGATGGCTTATCCATCACATACATTCTCAACATGTCTTCAATTACTTGGTTGACTCTCTTTGTCTTCCCATCTGACTGTGGATGGTATGTTGTGATAAAGTTCAGATTTGTACCAAATCCTTTAAACAATCTCCTCCAGAAATTTAAATTAAATTTTGTATCTATGTCTGAAACAATTGTCTTAGGTATCACATGCAACCTATAAATCCCCCTCATGTAAATTTCTATAATATTAGTTGTTGTATGAGTTTTTTTTACAGGAACAAAATGAGCATCCTTTGTCAATTTATCAACCACTAACATGATTGAATCATGTTATCTTTCTTTCCTGGGAAATTTAGTTATAAAATAAATGGTTACCACTTCCCATTTCTTCTCTGGAATTGGTAATGATTGTAGCAAACCCACTAGGTGTCTATTCTCATTCTTAGCTCTATGACATTCCATACATCTGGCAATGTAATCAACAACATATTTTTTCATTCCTAGCCAAAATAATTGGCTTCTTACTGCTGCAATTGTTTTCTAGTAACCGAGATGTCCAACATATGGAAAATTATGCATTTCTTTTATTACCAAATTCCTAAGTTCTCTAGAATTAGGAACATAAATTCTATTTTTATGCATAAGTAATCCATCTTCCTTCATCTCATATTCTTTAATTTTTTGTTGTACATTTTCTTATTTTAAGATTTCTTTTACATGTAGGTAATGTTGATCTGTAACAACAACATATAAAAAAATTCTCTTTAAATATGATTGATATATACTAATGGTTGTAGCATGCATGAGATGTACTCTTCCACTAAGTGCATCAATAACTTTATTTTCTTTTCCTTTAATATGCTTGATATCAAAATTGTATTCACTTAAAAATTCCAGCCATCTCGTTTCTCTGGCATTCAAAGTTGGTTGTTCAAAAAGATATTTTAGACCACTGTGGTATGTTCTTAATTCAAAACTCTTCCTCATGAGATAATTCCTCCACATCTCCAATGTGTGATTAATGGAAACAAGTCACAAGTCATGTGTGGCATAGTTCCTCTCATGTTCTTTAAGATTTCTGGACTCATAACCAATGACATGTCCATTTTGAGTCAGGACTCCACCAATTCCTTCCTTGCATGCACCTGTACATACCACAAAACTTTCTTTTAGGTCAGCAATCTTTAAAATAGATACACTAGTAAGTAATTATGTCAACAAATTAAAGTTCTCTTCACACTCAGATGTCCATTCAAATTTAATTCCCTTCTTTTGAAAAGAAGTGATGGGATGAGAAATCTTAGAGAACCTTGCTATAAATCTTTTGTAGTAACCATCTAATCCCATAAAATATCTAACGTTTGAAACATTCTTGGGTGTTGGCCATCCTCTAATGGCTTCAAATTTTCTGGATCTATTGCTATATCTTGTTCTAAAATAATGTGTCCCAAGTAATGGATTTGTTCTTGGTAAAAAAAAACACTTACTAAGATTAGCATACAACTGATGTTCCCTCGCCACTTGCAATACCAATATTAGGTGATTTTCATGCTCTTACTCTGAATTAGAATAGAAAAGTATGTCATCCAGGAATACTATGAAAAAATTATCCAAATAATTTATGAATATGTCATTCATTAAGCACATAAATACAACTAGTGCATTGGACAGTCCAAATGGAACCACTACAAATTCATAATTCCCGTATGTGGTTCTAAAGGTTGTCTTTTTGATGTCTTATTCCTTGATTCTTAGTTGATGGTACCCTGATCTCAAGTCTATCTTTGAAAATATCATTTCCCCTCTTAGTTGATCGAATAGATCATCAATTATAGGTAGAGGGTACTTTTTCTTTACAATGGATTTATTCAGTTGTCGAAAGTCAATACATAGCCTCAAAGTTCCATCCTTATTTTTGACAAAGAGTATTGGTTATCCCCAAGGTGAAACACTTGGACGTATGTACCCTTTCTTCAACAATTCTCCCAACTGCATTTGTAATTCTTTTAATTCTGGTGTACTCATTATGTAAGGTGTTTTTGATATCGAGGCATCTCCTTGCATTAAATCAATAGAGAAACTTATCTCCCTCTTTGGTGGAAACCCTGGTATTTCTTGGAACACATCTTCAAATTATTGTAGTACCTAAAATTCTTCAAGGATTGGCCCCTTTGTATTTTTTGTGTCCTCCACATGGGCTGCATATAATTGGCATCCTTTTCTGAAACATATTTTCAGTTGTAAGGCTGAAATATCCCTTATAGAGATGGGTCTTGGAACTCCTTTCATAGTGCTCTATTTTCCTTCTTCATCAAGACATGTAAATGTCTTGTTATGACAATCTATGACAGCATGATGCTTGTCCAACCGATCCATTCCAATTAGAATATCATAAGACCCCAATGGTATAATATTTAGATCAGCCTTAGTATTCACACCATTAAGACTTATGGAACAACCTCTGGCCATATCATGGATTCTCCTTTCTTTTCCAGTGGCTAGTTCAACCAAACTTGATTTTTCAATCTTACTTTTCTCCAAATGTAATCTATCCAGTATTTTAGGATCAATGTAACAATGACTTGCTCATGAATCAATTAAAATAGAAACACACTAATTAATTATCTTACCTTCCACCTCGATCATATTGGATTTGTACTTTGCTTGTTGATCATCTAAGATTGCATATATTCTTCCCATGTCTTCTATTGTTGTATCCTCTTGGATGTTGTGCACGGTCATCACTTTGTCCTTTCTGTGAGGGAAATCCTTGTACAGGTGATCTTCTTTACATCCCTAACATTGGATTGGTGGTATTCCCATTTTTCCCGAGTCTTCTCTCTTGGATTCAACCATAACATACTGGTCGTGTTGTTTTTTATTTGGGTTATTTCTATTGAAAGGAGGTTTGAATCATTTCTTTCTCTGGTCAGAATTCCCCTTCTTCTTATCCTTCCAATATTAATGCATGGATTCTCTACCCTTTCCTTGCTGATACAGGTACCTAGCCTTCCTAATGGTCTCAGCTAAATTCTTGGGTTCATCATATTGAATATTCTCTTTAAAAAAGGATGGAATTCCATTCAAAAACCTTTTTATTTTCACCTTCTCATCTTTTATAAACCTTGTATACTTTAGCAACCCCAAGAACTTATTTTCATACTCTTCCATGGTCATGATTCCCAGCCTAAGTTCAAATAACTCCTGCATTTTCTTGTCATAGAAGTTCTCTGAAAGGTACTCCTTTTGAAAATATTTCTTGAACTGCTTCCAAGTGATCCTACTCTCATTAATGTGCTCAAATTGCTTCAATTGATCCCACCACATAGCATCTTTCCCATGTAAATGGTATGTGGAAATTATGGCTTCTAGGTTTGATGAGTATTTATGCAATTTAAAATTCCTCCTAAGTCCAAGAAACCATGGTTCAACACCATATTCCCTTTCTCTTTCACCATCAAAGGATGGTGGCTTAAGCTTCCTCAGCTCTCCTTGCAAACTATCCAATTCATGTCTTCTTCGTTGGTGCCTAACAGGAGACACCTATGGACTACTTATGGAATCTTCATATGCATATAATTTCCTTACTAAGTAGGGAGGTGAGTGATTTCTATGATTCATGCTAACACTTCTTGAATAACCATCTCTTCTGTAGTTATCTCTTCTTTTGTGACATATTCCCTCTTCCTCTTGTTTTGAGTTTGATCCATTCTTTGTTTGCAATATGAAACTGATTTAAGATTTGAATCACTTGAGAATTTATATGATTTTTTTCTCTTATCATTCTCTCGTTGTCTTCTTTGTAACTCTGCACTTCTATTTTCAGGCTTCTCACAGTCTCTATCAATGTTTCTTGCTCACCTTTGGCATTGTGTCCATTGGATTTTGTCTCTCTATTACCAACACTGTTATTTTAACCTTTGGCATCTTTATCATTGATGTAATATCCCTCTACTTATTCCATTTCTTTAATATGAATTCTTATACTAAATTGATATGTTTACACCCCCTAATTCTGCAAAATGTGCAAGCAACCATTTTTTTAGGATTATGCATATTATAAAAAAAAAAATTGTTAAACATTGCTACATGTCCTTTTTCTTCTCAATTCATGAAGAAATATATTATCATTCTCCATATTATAACAATTCCATGTTATTATTCTCTGAATCATCCTTCCCAATGACAATAATCTTTCCCCGATTCAATATATGAGTTGAAAGTTATGGCTTCCTGAAAAAATCACTTTCATCCCCTTTTCTTTTGTTTTGCAACAGAATATTGTCGAAATATACCACAATTCCTTTAACTGGTACATAATTCAAATTATTCACAGGCACTTCCTTCAAACCACTTTCCATGTGACCATGGCTCGAAACCACAATCTTATTCACTCTTTAGCACCTTCCTCTGTATTCTTCTACACAGGATCTTGTTCAAACACAATGTCTAAGGGCTTGGTTACTTCTAGGCCCTTTGCATATATAATACACCCCTTTACCTGATCATGAGATCGGTGTTGGGACAAAGTTCTCTGGACTTCATCTTTCATATATTCTCCCTTTTTCAATCTTCCAAATTCTCACAGAGTAAACTTTGTCGAAAACCTTCTATTAACTCAACTAGAAGATCTCCCATTAGCTGGATGGTCCCACCCCATCTGTAGGCTTCAACGGGATCAACGACTACTAGTTAATGAGGTGTTGGTATGGACGGTCCTTAGTTAGTTCTGTACTTTGGTGCTCCGAGAATCTGATACATTAAAATTAACAATTCGTTCAACTCCCTCGTAGTTTTACCCACCAAAGCACTTACCCTATCCTTCCACTATTTAATCGGATGGTCACAAGGAATGTTGGAGGGTATTGTATCAATGACCCATGTGAATTGTCTACTCCAGGACTCCAATACATTACCACTTAATATTTCCTCAACTCCTCCATAGTTAGACCTACTGAAGTGATCATAAAGTAATGATGACCACTTACCATTGATTAACCCCCTCTACTTACATTATCCTTCCACTATATTAATATGAAGGATAATAATTAATAAAGTGTTTGGATGGATGGTCCTTAATCAATTTGATACTTTAGTTCTCCAAGATTCCAGGACATTTCAACTCCTGAGTCATTCAACTCCACTAGAGTGATACCTGTCGAACTACTTACGCCATCCATCCACTGCTTGATCTAACAGTTAAGAAGGGTCCCGAAGGGATATTATATCAATGGTCTATGTGAATTCACAACTTCGGTCTTCGGCACTTTCACTGGTAGAGACATTGGACACCTTGGAGTCCATAATCCTGGAGATGACATGGCATGCTAATGTCACCTATGGTGACATGGACCCATGGAATGTGTGCCACATGTCACTAAAAAATGGGCAGGTTGGGCGTGTAAAAGGTATTGAATCTGGGTGAAATGTGTCCCCACGTGGCACCCCTACCACGTGTCCTACAACACGTCATCAATCAAACATATGATCCACATTCCTTCGCTCCATATCTGATAGCCTGCGTGATTTCGTAGATTGTGGCTTTGCACTTCGTGGTTTCAACACTTAGCAATTTCGACACTTCGGGGTTTTGAAACTTCGGGGATTTTCCCATTCTCTAGTAATCATCGAAGTGGCAAAGTTCTGAAGTCATGAAACTTATCTATCCATCCACTCCATATCTATGCCTCGCATTACTCCCAAATTCCTATCAGATCGAATGGTCAGTGGGACTTCACGACTTCATCCTTTGGGATTTCTAGAGGCTCAAACTTATTACATCCAGAGGGTCAACGTCGCATTACCACTATCAATGGATAATTTTTCATCCAATTTTCCTATCATATCGTACGGTCGGTGGGACTTCGTGACTTCGTCCTTTTCACGCTTCTTCCTTGTCTCCAATAATTGTCAAAGTGACGAATTCTGTAGTTTTCCATATTGGGCTTAGCTTCGATCAATGGTGTGGTCACTCCCAAAATCCAAAATGGATGGAAATGATTCTATGATCCTTTAAAAAGGATCATTGTTTGCATGATGTTATGTCTTATGTGCAATCTCTGCAACACTATCTCTCTTGAGATTTAAAATTGCAAGGACATATCAATTTTTAACCATAATACCCTATCCATAGTTCCAACCCATACCAGTTCGGTGTTTCAAATTGAAGATATTATACCAATAGGTAACATACCCAGCCACCCCTAGGCCAGGCTATGCTACTTCAAGTGGTAACATACCCATCCACCCACACGCTAGGCACGTTACCTCAAAACTCACTTATGAACTAATTTTGAATTCAAATAAATTTCTAATTAATAAAGGGGTATTAAATATTCACATGTTGGTTTAAATATTCATGCTACAACATAAATAAATGAGACATATGTCATGCACAACAATAACCAGCAAGCATGCATATTATAGATACAAATTTCATATACAAATAAATACACAATAGAATAAATACACAGGTAAATAAAACCATGACAGAGAGCACTTATCTTTAATGAAATGAACCACCAACTAGTTGTAGACCAAGGATGTTCCACCTAACCGTAGACATTGTTGTTCCAAGTATCAACAACAATGTCACCCCCAAGCCAGGGCTATGAATCCATAAGGACAGTTCCATAGTGTCACTCATATTCCCAAACCAGTCAACACTCGATCTCTCATGGGATTTTCAGCACACACAGAATTCCAAAGTACAACATATCTCTTCTACCAATCCTAAAAAACCAAAGAGAATGGACCCCCTTCTCTATGACACATTCCATCGGGTTGTCCACCTCCTTCTAGGGCTCCAGCACATCTGGTTAAGAATCTCAATGCTAGGACTCTCAGTATTCATAATTGTGGGAAAAACTTAACACATGTCAATGCATATCATACATGCAAGAATTAATTCATTGATAGAATACACCAATCGTCATTATAGACAACAAAACCATGGCTCCTCTCCAACAACTCGTTTTTATTTCCCAAGCCAAAAACATGAATTAAGAATGACAAGTTGGTGAAAGAATGAATGGAGAGAGAACATAATGAAAGGTATGAAGAATGAACAATGAGTGAGTGAGTGAAGAAGAAGCCCCAAACATCTCACAAGATGGGTTTATATATTTACTTGCAAAACAACCACCACATGGCCTTCCCCAAGAAGCTCATATAACCACTCTTCTCCATTAAAAAAATTATGGGTAAATAAAATATAAAATAAATGTGTATCCCCTCAAGCCCCCTCTCTTGTGGAATCATATCCCCCTGTAACTCTTTTCCTTGTTCGTCTAGTAGCCAATGATTTATTTATTATTAATAATGATCCAAACATTACATTTCCTAGGCACACTAGCCTCTTTTAATTGTTTGGGAACTCTGGCCTTTCATAAATTAACAAAATACATTATTTAATACGGGGCTCAAAACCAGGGTATTACACCCTATTTATTTTGCAAGAAGGAAGTTGTTAGATTCATAGCATAACTACAATACTACAGAAATACAAGGCCTATCTATGGTGTATGATTTGCAAAAATACAAGCATTACTTGTTGGGACAACACTTTAAGATGTTTACATATCATTCAGCTATGAGATACTTAGTTAATAAGCTAGTGTTGGGGGAAAGGATATGCAGATGGATATTATTATTTCAGGAAATTGACTTTGAAGTTGTGGTGAATCTTGGAAGATTGAATGCAGAACCAGATCACTTATCCAGGATAACAAATGGAGAATAGCCAAGTAACTTGGAAGACAAATTTCTCGATACACAATTGTTTTCAGCACATATAATAGATGAATATTTCGCTGACATTATTGAGTTTTGAGTACATGATTTTGACCAAGAGAATTTACTACTACACAGAAGAAAAATTTTGTGGTCGGATATGCATATTATCAGTTGATTGCAAGTCATTTATACAAACTTGTTGAAGATAACATCTTGAGTAGATGTGTGATGGAGCATGAAAGACCCATTATTTTGGCAGAGGCACATGAAGGAATTTTAGGAGGACACTATGCAAGGAAGCCTATGGAACAGAAGGTATTACATGTAGGATTATGGTGGCCAATAGTTCCCAAGGATTCAAAGGAATACTCTCAGAAGTGTGATGTTTGTCAAATATTTGGGAATCCATCCAGGAGGGATGAGATGCTACTGAAACCACAAGTTACTTTACAAGTGTTTGATAAATGGGAAATATATTTTGTAGGTCCAATCAATCCACCAGCAAGAAGATCACGAGCAAGATATATTATTAAAGAAACAGAATACTTGACTAGATGGGTTGAGGAAGCACCAGTGAAGGATTGTAGTGCACAGACTGCAATGCACTTTTTATTTTAAAATATAGTAACAAGGTTTGGATGTCCAAGAATATGATGAGTGATCAGGGGAATCACTTCATCAACAATGCAATTGAGGCAATGCTTGAATAATTTAAGATATATCACAAAAAGTGTACTCATTATCACCCTCAATCAAATGCAATAGTGGAATCCTTCAATAATGTTTTGGAGAATGCTTTGACAAATATTTGTAATGTAAAAAAAGATGATTGGGATTTGAAGGTACCAACAATACTTTGGGCTTATAGAACTATGTGTAAGAAGATAACAGGGAAGACACCCTTTAGATTGGTATATGGAAAGGAGGCAGTACTTACCTTAGATTATTTGATACCAAGTTTGTTCATTGCATCAATTACAGAGATGACAGAAAGGGGCGCAACATAGGAAAGATTGGCTCAATTGGTGGAATTGCAAGAGGATAGAATCATAACTGGTTTTCATCAGGAGGTATAGAAATCAAAAGATAAAGCATGGAATGACAAACATATCAAGAAGAAGATGTTTATAGAAGGATATATGGTTCTCCTCTATGACAATAAGTATTTGCAGCACGTAGGGAAGCTCAAAATGCATTGGCTAGTGCTATATCAGATAAAGTATGTCACAATTGGAGGTGTTGTACAGCTGCAAGACTTAGTAGGTAAGGAAGTTCAAGGAATGGTGAATGGTATTCGACTAAAACTATATAGGGACAGACAACCTACTAACTCTTAGTAGTTGCAGTGCAGCAAGTCAACTTGTACAAATTGTAAATAGTAAGAATTAAAAAAAAAAGAAAAAGGAAGAGAAAAGTAGAAAAAATGAAGAAAAAGAAAAAAAGTACTTAGAGGAATAAGTGATGCTTGGGAATGATAGTGTGTAGTAGAAATAAAATCGGTGTGACATAATTCAGAATACTACACACAGGAAAATTATACATCGAGCGATGGAATGAAGAAATAATCGTAAAAGCGAAAAATAAGTGAATGGAAAAGGAAGAACGTGTCAGAATATTAATGATAGGGTTTATAAAAAGGGAAATATAGGAAGATTTCAACACCTAGTGATTTTTTAGCAACAGATCACTTGAGATTGCGAACAAAGGGTGATTAAGAAAAAAATAAAGGCATTCATGTGCAAGGAAAATAATATGGCACCCCCAAAGGTTGGCACTCCTGAATGATTTGTAAGAGTGACCTGACAATCTAAAAGGAAGAAGGAAAGAATGGAAGAATCAGAGAGTTTTGTGGAGATAGAATATGTTATGACATCAGAGACCAAATATATCAGTCCAAATAGGATAGAAAAAGAAATATCAACCACAGAACATGTGCAAGCGATTCAGAATGTAGAAAACCCTAACGGTGGGACAAACCCTAATTCTGAAATCCCTACAGAAGTGGAGGAAATGGAGAAACAAAAGCATAAAGTCGTCACAGAGGAAGTACTGGTCGAAGATATCATAGGCCAGCAAGAGATAGAGGGAGAATAAGAAGAAGAAGAAGCCAAGGATGAAGCTGCAGAATAAAACCCAGTTACGGGATAGAAGAGGAAAGCACCAGGTGTAGTACAAATAACTTTACCTTATCTCCCAGACATTGTAGTTACAGTTGAAGATATGTTAGAGAAGGTACTAAAGTTAAAATATGCAGATCATGATGTGATAGATGAAATGAATTTTCCTAAACTTGCACAGGAAGTCTACTTGGAGAATAGGGGGGACGTAGGACCCTTAGGGAAACTCATTTTTGAGCCCGTGCAGTGGATCACAGGGTTATACAACTTGGGAATTATAAATATATTGGACATACCACATTTTGAGCGCAGTAAGAATGTAGGCCTCTGTATGAAGCAACTGTTGGCCAAGGTACATGGAGGTATCATGTGGATGGATAGGCCATTCCCTATAGATGTCGATCTCATATCCAAGATTACATGGTTGTCTACCAGCAATGTAAAACCAAAAGGATACTTAGAGAACAATGAAAGAGAGAAAGAAATTGTAGAAGAAGTTAAATCATAGTTCAGGAAAAATAGGGGAACCAAGGGAATAATCATAAAGGACATCAACGACTCTGCAATGAAGTTTGCCACAAATTTTATGGCTTGCAAACTTTTAAGGAAGTGTATAAAGGAAGAGGCCCCACCAAGAGTTATAGAAGTAGTTGCATAGTGTGCAAAGGGCATAGTATTCATTTAGGCGCCATATTTATTGAATCAATTTCTAATAGATTGCAGCGATGCACAAGATAATGGGACAAAATTCCATTATTCTTGGTTATTAATATTGATAGCTTTAATAGGCTAGAAAGAGCCAAAATTTTCATCCTTTCTAGACAAAAGAGGGAAAATGTAACATCCCGCTCTGGCGCACTGACAAAACTTATTCTTTGAGGACACTTGCTCGCAAGTGATCTGGAGTTTTATGATGATGAACCACTTAACCTTGATGATGATGCGTCATGATTGATGACAGGATGTTTTACTATTGTT